>JAPDSC010102285.1:651574-682729 GCA_026290005.1 Latrodectus geometricus | reverse complement strand
AAAATTAACCTATAAAGAAAACCATGAATTAAATCAATTAATTGATTACGTTATATAATAAATTTATTCTAGCAGCTTAAGGCATTCATAAAGATTCCTACCTGACATATTTACACAAATTTTCTATGAATGTGATAGTATATACCAAATAAATATGTAGATCATTGCATCGTGAATTAAATTAAATCGTTTCATAGGAGACTGGCTGTTATATATGCTTCTGATTATTATTTGCGTTTCTAATTTGAATAACAAACTAAGTTATGCAATGTATATATATTATCTTGTTATAGATAAAATTAAATTAGTCTGAAAATTTTAACGTGTTGCGTATAATAGAATGTGAACCAAGTTCATATGTTGCTATTAGTAATTTCTGAAAAAAATAGTTTTGTTTTTTCAATTTATTTTGAAAATTTGTCATGCATGTCAATTTGCTAGTCTGACTAAAACTTAAAGTATTCGACTTGACAAGCAATATTTTTTATAAACTTATTGTGCTAACTTTTTATGAACTTATATATAATTTCCTTTTTAACCTATTCAATTTATTTTTGCCATAAAAAGGGAATTTTATAATTGCTTCTTACCAAATTATAACTTTTGTATCCAAATTGTTTTTATTAATATATATATATATATATATATATATATATATATGTACAGCTAATTCACTTGATAGATAAAATATAACAATATGAACTTATACGAGTAATATACTTTTTATTTCCTCAATCACAATCATTTTTTTCAATAATGTAAAAATCTAAATCATTATTTTGTAAACTTAAATCTGGCCAATGTTATACGTTTTCCAACACAAATAACCAGGAAAATATTGGTGAGCATTTTCAACAAGAAATTTTGTTAAAGAAACGTGAAAATATTTTAAACTTATTCAGTATAAAATAAAATCTATAAAATATAAAACAAAAAATAAAGGCCAAAATTTTAAAGAAAAACGATGCCTCGAATTTTAGTAAAACTATTTTAGTTTTTATGCAAAATAGATTCAATGATTAGGTGTAATATTTTTATATAAAAATTTATTTTATAAAAATTTAAAATATTTTAGTTAATCTTCAAATCCTATTAAATTACTTTTTCTAGAATTCTAGAGGTCTGATAGTTTTCCAGATTTTATTGGAAATTAAATATCAATCTATTATATTAAAATCACAATGTTTTCTTTATGAAATATTCCTTAAACGTTTCCGCTTGAAGTAAGTATATCTATTATTTTTCATTTTACATTTTTGCTCATGAATTTGGGGTGTGTCTGACTGAAGTAAATAATAGCGTGAGAGAACTTCTGATTTTTCGATATTTTAATGCAGTGCACCAAGACAAAATTAATTTAAAAATTTTTTGATGATATTATTTACTTTAAAAAAAATCATGAAGCTTATAAGGTTTATTTACCTAGCATGTAACTCTATTCCATGTATACCAGAAAAAGCAATGATAAAAGTCATTAATAAAAATCTGAATGAGTAAACAGTCTTCAAAGATATTCAGTTTTGTAAAAGAAACGTCCATGATGAAGGTAAAAGCATTGATAAACTGCCATGTAACAGAATCAAATCTACCAATTATCAACCGGTCAAGATAACATACATCTGAATAAATTATATATTATGTGGGTAGTTTTATATCATTGTAAGTATTGATAAATTACGTAATTTTCTTTGTGAATTAAGAACATTACTATATATATATATATATATATATATATATATATATATATATATATATATATATATATATATGTGTGTGTGTGTGTGTGCGGGAAAAAATAAGCAGAAAAATTACGAATGAACTACATTTTGTTGATCTTTTTTGAAAATGTTTTTCTAATTCTATTGTATATAGTCATTTATGAGTATATCCAATTTAAATATTGCATTTATCCTAAAGAAATGTTTAGGAAACTTAGATTTTAAGTATTTCTTATATAATGGTTTTTACTGGTTCATTTATCGAAAGGTTTCATTGTTATCTCATTTCTAGGGGTAATGAAGCTACTTCTAATGCAGAATAAATAAAAAACGCTATTAAAAAACATTCAAGATTATAGCTTCATTTCTATAGTCTAACAGCTGGAATTTTGCAAATTGTGATTAGAGGACAGGAAGGAAGTAAACTTTCCACTTTTGTACAAGTGCATTCACGCGATTATTCAATGCGAAAATATTCGGAAGCTTTTAATAACGACTGTACCAAAACTACTTGACAAACTTATCGAAAATCGAAAAAAGATTAGTAAAGTTAATTCAACAGTTTAAATGCTACCAGTCATGTATTTGTTTTTAATGTATCTAATTTTACGAATTAAATGTACACTAAAATATTGAAGTGAGAAATTACTTCATTTTATGGATAATTTACAGTGTTAAATAATTTGATTTAATACAATTTGATAATGTCAATTTAAGGCCAGAAAATATGACATGTAATTACTATAGATTTATATATAAAAGCATTCACAGATAAAAATTAGAGATTTAAATATGAAAAAGTTTAAAAAATGATGTATTGATTGTCATGAAATTCGCAAATATGATACTTTATAAAATAAAACAAATTAAAACAATTTTAAGTTGAAAGATTAACTTGTATTGGAGTTTTTAACAAAAAATTAATGTTAAAACTAACAAAAAATGACAATAATACAGCATGCGAACAATATTCATCTGCATGTATTCTTCTGATGTAATCAACCTCTATGCGAACAAGAAAATGCTGATTTTTTAGCAAAACAATTCATATTTGCGGTAGTAGCTGAGAAAGGGAAAAGTGAACAAAGATTATAGCCAAGGATTTTCAATGTGATTTAAATAAAAAAGAATCGGCTCTTTGACCATTTTATAATCTTCTTACTCTCCACATAGCCGTTCTGAAGCCATTCTTCATGTTCTAAGAAGACGTGTATTAATGTGTTTCAAATAAAATATATGCCACGCAAAAAGTAGGGCTTATTTTTTACTTCCAATGCTGTACAGCACGTATAGACCTTCGTTATTAGTTGTATCCATCGGTTCGGCATCCCAACACAATCTGCAAAACCTTATTATTTGCACCTTGGAATGCAGGTATTTGTAGATGTTCTGAAGTAGATTACGCATTGCTACAGATTCTTACACGTTTGTCATCTGATTTCAGTATGATTAATCAGTCTGATTCAGTATGATTTGTCAGCTGATTTCAGTTTTGCAAATACATCTTCACTCTTATAAGATAATCTAAATGACGTTTTAGTGACACGATTTAATTTCTGATCTTTGGGACTGTACGATATAAAAGCGCAAACGGTTAACGAAAAATACTAGATCAATTTTTATATATATCAATTAATAAAATAAAAATAATATCACAATTTTCATGACAGTTATTACCTTCATATGACGAGATACAAATATTTGACTCTATTATTTGGCTGAAATTCAATTTTTCTAGAATTGTGAAATGATGGAGTAACGAGCACTAAAAAAATAGCGCATCAATAATTATATATCTTGTTTTAATACGTCCGATAGCAAACAATTTCTCGCTATCTTTTATTCAATTTGTAGATGAAAATGAACATATTTGATTTAAAAAAAGAGCACCCAAAATTCCAAAACACTTTTTATGAGCTGCACTTTTTATTATATGCAACTACCACTTAGAAATATGTATAGAAATGTGTTTATTTTAATGTCTATAATGTAAAATGTGCATTAATAATGAAAAAAAAAACAATTAAGTCACTAAAATTTTGACAAATATTGATAATGCATGCGGTTTCTGATTTGATTGAAGATGTTTAATAATAAATATATTTGCAGAAATATTTTAGTTGGTGGTAAAACATGTACAGCACTTCTATGCATTGCCATAACCATTATATGTTTTTTTTAACTACATTTTTTCAACATAAGCACTATTTTTACTACAGGAAAAACTGATTTTTTAGGAATAATCAGTACTGTGAGCCAGTATAGCTGAAAGACTAACAAATAAAAACAGTTATTGAACATGAGTACATCATCCACAAATTGGTTACCGTGAGAGTTCTCATGGAAACTAGGTTGTATATTCATATTCACAGTTTAAATTTTAATCAAATGACTGTAAGTATAAAAATATATATATAATATTTTTTGTGATTATATAAGAATATGCTGGAAGAAAAAATGAATAAATACATAAATATAAATTATATATTAATCTACCTGTAAACATTATTGAAGTACCAAATGCAAATTTTATTTTATTTATGATTACTTTTATATAAATGAACACTCAAAATTCTGCTTAAATTTTTATTGAGAAAAAAACAACTCGTTAATTCGTGTAAACTCTCAATCGAGGAATTGATTGTAATGAGAATCCTTGGCGTATCCATGAGAAATCTCTGGAGTGAAAATTTATCCCGACACTAGGAAAGGAAGATAAAAGAGAGTGTCGTTTGATTTTCTTCCAGAAAATTCCGACAAGTTAAGATGCATTCAATTCTCTGCTGAACAAAGAGACATTGAGTGCTTTCTTCTTTTATTGATCAACAATAGTCGTCCCTCGAGCATTAAAGAAACAGCAAAATAAACTTTATTGAAAATTAATGCAAAGTTGTTTTTTTTTTTGTTTGGTAAAAAATTTGTATAAATGTATAATAACTATTACGCTTTCTTATCAAATGAGAAACTGTTTGCACATTTTCTCAAATTATGTTGTTAATTTTCTCGTCAATAACCTCAATAAAATTTTATCTTATTTATTAATAAATATTTTAATTAATTTCTTCTTCAAAGTAGGCTTATTGTTCAAAACATTTATTGCATTGATTTTTCTGTTAATTTATTTTAAACATAATTATTAAATTAAAGATTTATTACTTTTGTCTGTTGAAGTTACTAATCGATGAAAGGTTAATGTTTTCGTTTTATCTTCATTAATTTAAATTTATTTCAATATAAATCTGAAAATATTTCACAATGAAATTTAATTTCAAACACAAATTTAAAATTAAAAGTATTAATGAAATAGGAATAAATTAATGATATTATTACTGATCTCTTTATATATAGAGCTAATGTGGAATTTATTTGAATGATTCACTTTAGTGTTTTTAAACATATATTTTGCATTCATATATTTTCGTATTCTTAAAATATTATATCTGCAAATTAAAATTAAATCCTTTTATAATAACTTTTGTCATTTGTTTAAAAATAGAGTATCAATTAACATCTTCATCTTTAAATATTTTAAATAATTAAAGCTGTTAAAAATATTAAGCAATGTCGAGTCTATATTTATTCTTTTAAATCTATTTTTAAAAAGACATACGACTAATGGCATATAAAGAGTGATATTTTTAAAATAATAAGTTCTAAATAAGTTGTCATATCTTTACATAAACATTTAATATTTATTTAAATTTTTTTAATTGTAGAATTATAATTTTTTATGTAACAAAATTATGCAATCAAGTGGAAAGTTTCAAGAATCTGACATTTTAAGTAGAATAATTATGAATGATTTAAGTTATACTTTATTGTTAATGAGTTATTTTTACTTTAAATGTATATTTCTTTTGAGCAATTTTTTTTGCAGTATAATAATCCAATTCCTTTTCAGTTTACAATGCAAAACAGTTTTTAAAGTCATTCATTTGTCATTTTCATTAAGAAGCAATATTTGTACAACCTCCAATGTGAGTATAAATGCTGAAATTATTCGTAAAGCAATTTTGCGCAAAGATGGTTGAGAACTGATATGTACTTCAATCGTTACAGAAATTATTTTAACAAAACTATGACTGTCTTGGACTAAGAAATGATTCTGCATAACGCTTTAAAATAAAATGGGATACATTTTATTCAAAATGATACAAAATTTTAGAAATATGAAGATCTTGGTTTTGAGAATACATTATAATACACAACTGGACATTACAATTGCTACACCAGGAAGAAATGCCGATAACAAAATGATATTTATTGGAAAAATATATTATACTAAGAATAACAAATGATTAAATTTTCAAAAAAATTGGCTAGATAGATCTTGAGAAATCAGCACCCAGAACAACCACCTCTGGCAGTAATAACAGCAGTTATATGCCTGGGCATTGAGTCAATCAGAGATTGGATTCCATGTTCAGGTACAGATGCCCATGCAGCTTCAACACGATGCCACAGTTCATCAACCGTAATGACTGGCGTTTGGTGACGAGACAGTCGCTCGACAACCATTGGACAAACATTTCCTATTGGTGAAAGATCTCGAGAGAACGTGCCGGAAAGGGCAACAGCCGAACATGTTCCGTATCAAGGAAGGTCCGTACAATACCGGCAACAAGTGGTCGGGCATTATCCTGCTAAGACGTAGGTTTTCGCAGGGCTCGAATAAAGGGTAGAGCCATGGGTCGTAACACACCAGAAATGTAACGTGTACTCTTCAAAGCCCCGTCAATGCGAACAAGAGGTGACAGAGACGTATATCCAAAGGCACCCCATACCATCACGCAGGTGATGGGCCAGTATGATGATGACGAATGCACGCTGCCAGTGTGCGTGCACCATGATGCCACCAAACACGGATGCTACCATCATGATGCTGTACACAGAAAATGAATTCATCTGAAAAGATGACGTCTCGCCATGGTTCGTCGTTGATCACACCATTGAAGGCGCTCTTGTCTTTGACGCAGCGTCAAGGGAAGCCGCAGCCATGGTCTCCGAGCTGTGAGTCCATGCTGCAGCCCCAGATAGCAAACAACGTCCAATGTACATCCCTCGGACATCCAAAACATCCATATTTGATCCTCCGACGTCTTGGATGTGATTTGGACGTCCCCTGGATGTTCTTTGAGAAAGTCCTCAGGACAGCCTTATAAAGCTCTTCTAAGTATGTCGTTTTATGGATCTGTTTTGGACGATCTGTTGATAAACATCCTGAAAAGGTTTTTTTACATCCTTTTTTGGTTTTTCTAACAAATGATCTGAATGCGTTTTTTTATTTACTTATAAAATTAAAAAATCATATCGATTTGTTATTAAATGTAAATAATTTTGTGCTACATTGTATTTAGTAAATAAAATGAGAATATATTCTCCTTTTAATTAGTAGAAATCACCTTATGTAAATTTTATGAATTTTTGTGCTATTAAAGATCTTGTCGTTTATTTCATCATAATTATAAACAAAGATATGTGTAAAAACAAAAGAGTATGTTTGGCAAAACTATATTTTTTTTGAATACGACATGAATTTAAAAGGGATTTTCAAGGGTTATACGTAGACAGTACATAAATTCTAAAGGTAAGTTATGTCAATACGTTAGATCTATACGAATTGATAAGTTTTAAAATAATTAACAGATTACACAGTATAATAATATTTTTAAAATATGTTCATAATGTTTATTCAAATTTAATATAATGTTGTATTTACTTCCGCTACATTTTGTTTTCCAGGTAAGGAAAAAAAAATCTTGGTAAAATTTTCTCTTGTTACTATGTAATTTATATGATGCAATTTTGATTGAAAATTACAAACGTTCTTCAGTTTATTCTTCACCATTAAAAATATCATTTAATTAAAATAATTAAAAAGTTTATAGAAACAGTTGATTTTTCTCGAAGAGTATTTAGAAAAAAGAATTATTTATGTATGGTGTGTAAATTTTTTATCTGTTTTGTTTATATATTATATTTATATTTTAAATATATATATATATATATATATATATATATATAAGGATGCAAAGGCTTTAAATGCGATTTTATCAAAGTCAAAAACTCGAACGAGTTAATGCTAAACCAACAAAGTTTACGCACGTTTATAAATTCGTAGTTAGTGCCGAAGTTCTAAATAAAAAGCTGTTGCTACTTCTCTTTTTGAAATTTCATCAATATTTTAATTTAAAAAAAATATTTAAAGTTGTTTTATAAAAATCTATCTTTTAATAAACTAAAAATGATAGTACTACAAGGTAATTATTAATACTATCATTTTTGGAGAACGGTTCGAGACTTCGAGGAGAAAGGACGCACCTGATCTGAGCTCTTGAAACTGGTTTTGGCGACGCGAGTTACATCGGAAGGTGACCCGGGGGGTCCCAGCTACTATCACGGCAGCCAGGCCGGCTGCCCTACCGTAGAGAGTTCTTCGGAAAACGTTGGACTTAGCATTTCTGCTATTCACAAAAATTACATCGGGAATTACCAATACGGGAATTCTACTACCATTTGCCAGAGACAATATGCCAGCGCCTGCTAACTCGATGGAGTACATCGGACACCTGTATACTCAACTACTAATTAATATAGGTGAGTGCGTCTCATTCTTTGGAAACTGTAGTGCATTGCCAAATAGTATAAATTTTTATAAGAAAAATGTTAATGATAGTATTAGTAGTAGGGTAGAGAATAAGAGTTCAAATAATGCTTCCTTAATTGTAAATAATGATGCTGAAACTGTAAATATTGATTTAAATTCTGTTGTGTCTAATAGTATAACTAATTTCGATAGTAAAGTAGAAGCAATTAGTTGTGTAAATAAAATAGAAAATGTTAACGAACGTAATGTAAATAATTCTGATAAAAATATAAATGATAGTAACGTAAATGATAAAAATAGTATTGTAAACGATAATGAAAACATTATCAGTAATCCTGAAAATATTAATGTTAATAATGATGTAAAACTAACAACTGCAGCTAGTAGTATTATAAAAAATGTTGATCATAGTACACCTAGTACTAGTAAAGGCGTAATTATTGACAATAGTGACATTTTTAAAGTACCAAAACAACCCCCTATGCACGAGGGAGCGGCTAGGCCTAACACGACCACATGCGATAGGGAAAGGCTTAATGACAACTCACGCGCTACTAGAGCACCCAAAAGAGCGAGACCCCACATATATGTGATTTCGGATACAGAAACGGATAATGATATGGGGTTTTCGAAACAAAAAAATAGGAAAAAGAAATTTAACAAAAAAATTAAAAAATCTGACATCTCAAATAATGAAATATCAGACATAAACACTGATAACAGGTATGATTCTCTGGAATCTGATGTCGATGCAGACATGAATATAGCGCCACATATTCCCTCAAGCCTAAATGGAAATACTAAAGAAATACCTAAACCCCCAGCGGTGATAGTATCCACCCAAATGAAAACCATAGAATTTTTGAAATATATTAATAGCAAGATTTTTTAGAATTAAAATGGACTAATTTTATATTTAATCAATTTGAAAAGTTATTTCTTTATCAGACTAATTTTAATATGTTATAAAAAGTATTAAAAATTTAAAACTTGCTATTTCATTGTTGGGATTTGTTATGTCTATAAGTCCATGTGTTGTTTATTTTTTAACTATCAAATGAGAATCTAATGGTGATAAGAAAATTATTTTGCTTTATTGCTTTACAAGTGTTGAAATTTTTTTAACAGTAGCTCTTTTAAACTAATTTATATCTTTAAAATAAAATTTAAGTTGTTGAAATAATCATTAAACCTTAACATATAAAGTTTTGTTTCTGATAATCTTGATCTTTCTAGATTATCTTATAAAATATTAATTTCTTTTTTTAATAATAGATGCAGTCTGTTTTCATATGCCTCAAGTTACAAAAGCAGAGATGGCTAAGAGCATATCGAATTGGCTGCGGCATGCAAAAGAAAGGGCGGAGAAACATTAAAAAATAATGATTGTGTAAATAATAATGATTTTAATAATAATAATGACTGTGAATAAAAATTGAGTGTGTATATAGAATTCTGTGAAATTAACAATCTAAAAACTATATTTTGTTCCAAATTATATTTCATTTAATTTCTTAAATTCATTTGATTTATACTTAAAACTGTGCAATTTTGAATCACTCTTTAAATAAAAAAAGAAATTTGAATATTTCAAAGAAAACAAAATATAATTATGGTTATATAAATGCCAATTAATGTAATCTTTGTACTTCTGAAATATCTTAGATCCATTTGATTAAAACACAAATTTGTTTTCTAAGAATTTCATAAAATATAGGAAAATTTGTTAACTTAATAAATATTAATATATTTTGATAATAAATCATAATGATGCTATTAAAATAGTCGCATGGAAACATTTCAGAAATTGGCTATTTTCTTATATGAGAGAAATAAAAATTAGATAATTATTAATTAGAACTTAATTTAATTGTGCCAACTGAAATTGTGGATTCTCTGTTATTTAAATGATTGTTGTTGATTAAATTAGTTAATTTTAGTGTGTATTTGTGTGTGTAAATAAAATGTTTTGGTATATATATACCAGTGTTTTATATATATATATATATATATTTATTTTTCTTTTTTGAAATTCAATCATTTAAAAATTCTTCCTGTGTTACAAACAAATGCAAATATTTTAATCTATATTACAATATATATGCTTATATTAAAATTGATATATTTGTATTTATTTCTTCTATGAAATTTTAATCGCTTAGCAGTTCCCTATGTTTCACATAAGCATAAATTCAAATATTTAAATCTATATTAATATATTTGCTAATATTGTAATGCATTTACTTATATTAAAACCTGTATATTTCTTATATTTAAAAAAATGCTACATTGTTTAAAAGTATGATATACTTCTAAACAATGTACCTTTTTTTTAGATATCTTTCATTTTAAAAATTTAGCATTTAGATATACCCCAAAAGAATTCCTTTGTCAGAAGTATTAATATTTCCTCAAATGAAATTTTCGGTTAATACCTTGACAATTTTATTATATTTATTTTTTAGAACAGTAGTAATTTATATTCATAATAATGTTGCAAAAAAAATTAAAGAAAGGAAAAATAATTATTTTTCATTTCTTTATTTTTTTGCGAAATGGTATCAGTCACTACTTACAGAAAAAAATAACAGTGAAAAAAGCTTTATGAATAATAATGAAGTTATAAACAGAAATACACATAATTATTAGTAAATAAAGTATGTAAACTTTAATAACATACAAAAAGTTTACTGAATTATTGCAGAAAAAAATAACAGTGAAAAAAGTTTACTGAATAATAATAAAGTTATAAACAAAAATACACAATTATTAGTAAATAAAGTATGCAAACTTTAATAACATACAAAAAGTTTACTGAATCATTGCTTAAAAACAATGATAGTGCACATTATTTAATACTAAAATTTAAAAACACGCTTAATATGGCTGTTATATGAATGTCCAAATATGTGCCAATTCACGTCCAATATGTGCCAAATCACGTCCAATATGTACCAGATCACGGTCAATATGTGCCAAATCACGTCCAATATGTGCCAAATCACGTCCATCTCGGAGGTCTATGGGACGACCTACGTACGTGTTACTTCCGGACATTGGTACGTGCGGAGAATGTCCGTAAGACGTCGCTGCACCCATACCGGACGTCCTCTTAAGTCCAGGTGGACGTAAGAGGACGTTCTCCGAACATCCTGAGGACCACTGTTTGCTATCTGGGTGGTAGTGCTTACACATCGAACAACGTGAACGAAATTTTAAATAAGAGGATTTAAATACTAAAATATTAATAATATATAGAGGATTTAAATACTAGAACTTGTTATAACTTTTCACAACAAAGAATTCTATTGAAGGTGAGTGTAAAAATGTTTATTGTTTATACTTAAACTTTTAAAAACTTATATATACTATTTATCATAATTGTTAAGCCTTACGTTACTGCTATCAAAAAGTAGATGATTGTAAACATATATTCCAATGTTATAATTCAATGGATATTTTAATTTGCCCATTATTAAGATCATAAATGCTAAAGATTTTATTTTTAAATTGTTTTTTCATGTTAAGAAGTTAATATTAAGGTGTGATGTAAAGTACTTGTATTGTTCTAATCTTATGTTTTGAAACTAAATATATGATTTCTTAATTTGTGTATAATTATTATACTGTATAATGCTTCAAGTATTTTCAATAAATAAATAGCAATATTCAGGCTGGCTAATTTTATGTATTCTTCTCATTTTACAATTTATGAATGTAGAAATTTTTAGTTTAAAAATTTTACTTTAAAATGTTATGAAAGATCATTTGTTAATCACATAGTAGCTCCAAAGTCATTATATTTTTTAAATTGTATTGTTTTAATGTGTTGAATGTATTTATAGGGAATTACAGAGCTAAAATTAAAACTGAATGTTAAATAATTCATTCCTAAATTTGAGTGTGTAAGTAGATTATTAATAGAAAAGTCATCTTACAAGTCATTATATTATTTAATCTTCATTTAGAAAGGAATATTTAATAACACAAATTTTATTTAATAATAAATTTTAAAGAAAAATGTATACATTTCTAACATGAAATTTTATTTTCTTAAAATTTTGCATGATGATTTCACTAAATAAATTTTTGATTCAAAAAAACAAATTTATATTCTCTTTAAATGAAAAAGATGCATCTCTAGTTTAGATTTTTCAGAAATTTTAAAGCAACTGCAGATTATAAAATTACGGCTGGAAAGGATTGAATTTTGGACTAATTTTATATTTAATCAATTTGAAAGGTTATTTCTTTATCAGACTAATTTTAATATGTTATAAAAAGTATTAAAAATTTAAAACTTGCTATTTCATTGTTGGGATTTGTTATGTCTTTAAGTCCATGTGTTGTTTATTTTTTAACAATCAAATGAGAATCTAATGGTGATAAGAAAATTATTTTGCTTTATTGCTTTACAAGTGTTGAATTTTTTTAACAGTAGCTCTTTTAAACTAATTTATATCTTTAAAATAAAATTTAAGTTGTTGAAATAATCATTAAACCTTAACATATAAAGTTTTGTTTCTGATAATCTTGATCTTTCTAGATTATCTTATAAAATATTAATTTATTTTTTTAATAATAGATGCAGTCTGTTTTCATATGCCTCAAGTTACAAAAGCAGTGATGGCTAAGAGCATATTGAATGGCTGCGGCATGCTGAAGAAAGGGCGGAGAATTAGAAAAAAATAATGATTGTGTAAATAATAATGATTTTAATAATAATAATAATTGTGAATAAAAATTGAGTGTGTATATAGAATTCTGTGAAATTAACAATCTAATAACTATATTTTGTCCCAAATTATATTTCATTTAATTTCTTAAATTCATTTGATTTATACTTAAAACTGTGCAATTTTGAATCACTCTTTAAATGAAAAAAGAATTTTGAATATTTCAAAGAAAACAAAATATAATTATGGTGTTTGAAATGGAATTATGGTGTAATAAATCATAATGATGCTGTTAAAATAGTCTCATGGAAACATTTCAGAAATTGGCTATTTTCTTATGTGAGAAAAATAAAAATTAGATAATTATTAATTAGAACTTAATTTAAGTGTGCCAATTGAAATTGTGGATTCTCTGTTATTTAAATGATTGTTGTAGATTAAATGAGTTAATTTTCATGTGCATTTGTGTGTGTGAATAAAATGTTTTGGTATATATATACCAGTGTTTTATATACATATATATTTATTTATTTTTCTTTTTTAAAATACAATTGTTTAAAAATTCTTCCTGTGTTACAAACAAATGCAAATATTTTAATCTATATTACAATATATATGCTTATATTAAAATTGATATATTTGTATTTATTTCTTCTATGAAATTTTAATCGCTTAGCAGTTCCCCCTGTTTCACATATGCATAAATTCAAATATTTAAATCTATATTAATATATTTGCTAATATTGTAATGCATTTGCTTATATTAAAACATGTATATTTCTCTTATATTTAAAAAAATGCTACATTGTTTAAAAGTATGATATACTTCTAAACAATGTAGCCTTTTTTTAGATATCTTTCATTTTAAAAATTTAGCATTTAGATATACCCCAAAAGAATTCCTTTGTCAGAAGTATTAATATTTCCTTCCAATGAAATTTTCGGTTAATAATTTGACAATTTTATTGCATTTATTTTTTAGAACAGTAGTAATTTATATTCATAATAATGTTGCAAAAAAAATTAAAGAAAGGAAAAATAATTATTTTTCATTTCTTTATTTTTTTGCGAAATGGTATCAGTCACTACTTACAGAAAAAATAACAGTGAAAAAAGCTTTATGAATAATAATGAAGTTATAAACAGAAATACACATAATTATTAGTAAATAAAGTATGTAAACTTTAATAACATACAAAAAGTTTACTGAATTATTACAGAAAAAAATAACAGTGAAAAAAGCTTATTGAATAATAATAAAGTTATAAACAAAAATACACAATTATTAGTAAATAAAGTATGTAAACTTTAATAACATACAAAAAGTTTACTGAATTATTGCAGAAAAAAATAACAGTGAAAAAACATAAAGAATAATAATGAAGTTATAAACAAAAATAAACATAATTATATTAGTAAATAAAGTATGTAAACTTTAATAACATACAAAAAATTTACTGAATTATTGCTTAAAAACAATGATAGTGCACATTATTTAATACTAAAATTTAAAAACACGCTTAATATGGCTGTTATATGAATGTCCAAATATGTGTCAAATCACGTCCAATATGTGCCAGATTACGGCCAATATGTGCCAAATCACGTCCAATATGTGCCAGATTACGGCCAATATGTTCCAAATCACGTCCAATATGTACCAGATCACGGTCAATATGTGCCAAATCACGTCCAATATGTGCCAAATCACGTCCGTCTTGGAGGTCTATGGGACGACCTACGTACGTGTTACTTCCGGACATTGGTACGTGCGGAGAATGTCCGTAAGACGTCGCTGCACCCCTACCGGACGTCCTCTTAAGTCCAGGTGGACGAAAGAGGACGTTCTCCGAACATCCTGAGGACCACTGTTTGCTATCTGGGAAACGTCGTCGAACTGTTCGTGCAGACACTTGTTGTCTTCCAAACGACCCCGTTTCTAAACTCACGGCTCATGACGTGGTTGCACGATCCATTACGGCCATGCGGATAATATACCGGTCCTCTAGGCTGCTAGTGATAGTTGGCCGTTGAGATCCCACATGGCGTTCAGTATTGGCATGGCGTCCTGAACCCATCGATTCCTTATTCTGCTAACAGTCATTGGATCTCGACCGACGCGAGCAGGAATACTTCGATAAGATAAACCGCAATCCCGGTACACTACAAGTTGACCTTTATCAAAGTCAGAAACGTGCTGGTACAGATTTCTCCTTCTTACAGGAGGCATCACAACAACTTTTCACCAGGCAACAAAGTTCAAATGCAATTTGTGTATGAGGAACCGGCTGAACAATTTCCTCATTTAAACACAATGTACGTGTCGCTACTGGCACCTGCTTTGTCTGAATGCGCTGAAAAGCTAATCAATTGCATATCGCAGCACATTCATTTTTTCGTATAAATTTCACGTCTGTAGCATGTCTCCTTCTTGGTGTAGCAATTTTAATGGCCAGTAGTTTATTATAGTAAACCATCATCTGTACCAAAATAATTAAACGACGCAGAGCAAAATGCTTAAGAAAATATGAAGATCTTACAGAAAAAAAATTAAGTACTTATTCAACTGTTTCATATTTTTAGCATAATACACAAAGAAAAAAACACTATAAATTTATTTCTTTTTCGAAAATTATTTAGAGATTAATCTGATCTTTGTAGGTTTATGATTTTACTGATGTCTGATTTTTTTCATGAATTCATACTATGATTTAAATTGTCAACAGTACATTTTTTTAGTATGCAAGTAAGAAACATAAATAACTTGCAATTATTATGCCCATTGGAGTATGTAAAGTATAAGTACAGCATTATTATATAAGATTCCATTTTTTACTAAAGTATTGAAAATTATAATATTATAAAATACTTGAATTTTTTTAACATACCATCTATATTATCCAGTATTTAATCTGCAGTGCTCAACATTATAACTTAAAAAACATAAAATGAATCATTTTAACTTCAAAATAAATTTGAACTTATTTTTTTTCTTACTCCAAATATTAAATATTTTACGTGAATTGAAGGGTCATCGGGAAAAAATTCAATATGTTTTTGCTTAGTAGCTTGAAAATACTCAAATTTTGAATTCGATGCTTTAAAAATTGATTTCTTTTGCCCACATTATATTATGTGTATTAGAAATATACTTTTAAAAATACGATGCTTTAAAAAACTGTTCGAATTCCGTATTTGAAAAATTGATTTATTAGACTCCTGTTATTGTGCATAAGAAATTAACTTTTAAAACATGTGTGATACTGTGCCGCTTATTATTTGAAATGTAAAACAATTATCTACACTTCCTCCATTTTTACAAAAAAATATATCAGCTAAAATGTGTACTCTTGTATTCCAACAAATAAAAATGTTAAAATAGTTAAATATGGGATCGTTATGCGTTAAACTGGTAAAATGTGTTAATTGAAAGCATGAGGATAAAAAACTTCATAGTTGAAATAAAATGTTTTCTAACAGTATCATCAATAATATGTCATATTCATACAAGAAACCAATTAAACTATTAAAATTGTTGAATTTAAAACGTAATTTTCTACTATTTGCACTATGACTACATGAAAACTGTATAATTTCTTTATTAATTTTTTATTCTTATAACCTACCAAATTTCTCAAGAATTTGGGGTATTATTATTTTTATAATGTTTTCAATATTTATAAACTGCTGCTTTTATTCTGTATATTTAATCTTAAATTTTATTAGGCATCGTTTAATTTAATTTTCCATGTGTATCAAAAAATTGTTGTTACAATTCATGTAATATTTCAACATTTAAATAATTATTTTACTCATTTGCAAAGGGAAAATTAAATCTGATTCTGAAAAAGAAGTATTGTAAAAGAAAAAACATCATTTTGTAAAGGAAAAAAATAATATCATTGAACGTAAATGATTAGTTTTTAGTTGAAGGTAATTCATTAGATTTTAGGTTTAATGCTTCGAAGTCTATTTCAAAATTAAAGTTTCAAGAAAAACTGTCCATTAAATTTCAAGCAATCATAATAATAATATTTTTGATTGGATAAAAAATACTGAAACTACGTTTTAAAACAAGCAATTAATGCATTTTGCAATTACCTTTATGATATTTGACGAAAATAAACCGTTATATATATATTGTTTTGAGATTACAATATTCTTTCGCATTACAATACTTTTGTTCTTGAGATTCGGGTTTACGTATGAATGAGATAAATTTTGACATTGACAAAGTCATAATGATTTCAAACAAAAAAGGGATAGAATATTTGAACTATTTATTTTGAATTGATGGACATTATCTTTTAACCACATCCTTCACTGACCATTTGACTAATGGATAAATAACCTTAAAATTCTGTATTTTGTTATTAATGCCTCGAGAAAATGTGCTTTCTTATTATTTATGTTTAATTACTATTGTTTAAATATATTTAATTGCTTTCTTTTAAATTTTTACAAAGACTTATTGCATTAAATATGCTATCGAAAAAAATTGTGGGTATTTTGTTTATCATAGTTTAGGTCTTTTTCTATTCAAATAATGTTTAACTCACTTGCTCTTTAATATATAATTTTAAATGAAAATTTAATCTATTAATTATAAAAGAAATAAATTATTTTTCCACTGCTTTATGTACGAAATTTAAACCTTTAAACGATTTTATTACGATTATTGTGAATTACCGTAGTAATGAGATTAATTTGAACAAACCTTATTAGAATAAAACGATTTGGTTCCATAAAACCTCCAAAAGTTTTGACTTTAATAATACAGGTAGCTCTTATTTCTATGTCTTTAGGTGTCTCATTTCTAATAATTTCTGGAATAGTAACTTTTCCTAGCAAATGCTTTGGACATCCTGTTATATCACACTTAATATAATGAGTTTCAGAAAATTAACTTACAAATTGGTCAATTAGCTAACACTGACATTTGTTAATTTGTAGCAACTTTAAATATTATTTGCTTCATTTAAATGTAAGTTATTAAAATAAAATGATGAGAGAAAGATGCATTAATTTATTTATAACATTAAAAGAGTTAAAAGAGAGTATTAGTACTCAGATTTACTGAATATGAATATCTTCCGCACTGACTACTTCATTGAAGTTAAATTCAATATAATATTTCTGTATTTATATTTTACTTGGTTTACTAAAATATAACGAAGTAGGTTTGAATTACAGACATCTCGTATTGAATTATATCCACCACATTTTCCCTACTATATTCAATCGATACCAATCAGTATACCATCTCAAATGGGAAAATAGCTTTCATGACTTTGAAAAGGAGATGATAACCTAGGGATAGTCATTTTTTTGTCATTAGAGTGGTATGTGGATCTTAATGGTTGTTCGCAACCCTCTATTTTGGCTTTCCTCTCTTCTGACAATGAGAATGGGATGGGTTTTGAGGCTGTCATATACAGGGTGGTACTAGTAAAATGATTCTTGCATGTTAGAAAACATTTACAAATTGTAAGAGAAAATATTATATCATGAAATGCATGAGTTTCTAAACAATTCATGCTATAATAATAATTGCTTTGTTAAATTGAAGAAACATATATTTAAATCTGTTCCAATGTTTGATTTTATGAAATTATTCTTATTTGTGAAACTCAAGAATCTGTGGAGATCTCTTCTGCCATTAGGAAAGGTAAAACTGAAACATGAAAAAATATATAAAATTAGTATTTATTTATTTGATACTTAATGTAATTTTGCATTGAAAATATATAGAATTTAAATTAATAATTATATAAAAGACATAATTAAATAATAATTTTTTAATTTATCGATTTGCTTATAAATAAGAATATTTAAGAATTAAGAGAATAAAACGCTCTAAAATCGGGAGTTAATATAAATTGTGGAAAAATGACAACATACGAGATGTGAAACTTTCTTTGGAATAAAAGTACTACTTACATTTAAAAAATGTAATAAAGAATCAGCAGTTCCCAACTATTATATTAGAAAGAGGTCATAACACACTGGAGTGTGATGCAATCAGTGGTATCAATCTCTGTTCTGATGACCGATTTCAGATCATCTGGCATCCCATGGATCCTGTTCTTGCTTTAACCCCATACGGATTCAACTCTATCTCTTGAATCCATTGCAATCATACCCTCAGCAGAAGTCACTCCAAGCCACAAGAAGACAGTTCCATGCTGTCGAAACCCATCTTACACCAATTAGTACCAGCGTGGGAAATCGAGAATGTCCAAACTCAAGGCCAAAGTTATTTTGTAGCAACTCTCAGTACTTTTACTAATATCACCATACCCTCAATGACTTTCCGACCTATTATCGCGTGATAACCCCTTAACTAGGTATCCTTTTCTATAAACTCGGAATGACATGCTTGTCAAGCGGTGATAATATTTCGGTTCTTGTCATAAATTTTTTATTTCTTCTTACAATATAATAACACTACTTCCAAGATAATATTCTATATTATCTATTTTTCTAGATAATTAAGTATTAATCTGAAATGTAAATGCATGTTCTATTGCAATTCCAAAGGATAATGAATAATGTTTATATTGAAACATTTGAAACTAGGAACTTAAAACTTTCTATCATGTATTTGTTTCAAAATAGTTACTGAATTATAACACTATTATGTGTGTGAATAAATAAAAAGGAAATTTCAGTGATAATTATACTTATTTTCTTTTGGCATATTTTGAGTTCTATATAAATAGTGGAATATCATTTTTTATATAAATCACCAATATGATGTACAGTAAAATTAAAAATACTTGAAGTTTCAAATATAAAATAAGATTTAGTTGCATTCGTCTCGAGAGTGTAAGTTAAATACGTAAATAATTTACGAAACATGTTAATTATGTCAGAGGGTGCCTGAATTTTTTACAATAGTTAAGGAGAAGGACAATATGCTAAATTATTTTTTGTGTACTATTATTCCATAGGTAAAGATAGTTAAGCTCTCTATTTACAAATTACCATAAATACATTATCTTGAATGTATACAATAAGAATTTTCTAGAGTTTTCATAGCTATTTTAATAATATATTCACTAAAATTTTAAAGCCAAAGTTTAAATGTTAATATTTAAATTATTTCCTATACAATAAAAATTACAAGTTAATTGTTGAAGGATTGTTTTTTTATATAGTTCAAAAATTATTGTATTGATTAATTCAACTAAAGAAAATACTGCAAGATCTTAATAACTTTAAAAGATGATATTTCAATAATAATTTGAGGTTTTTCATCGAAATTTTTTTTATTCTTCCATGTTATGTGATATTTCTAAATATTGTATTTAAGAATTTTGTTACTTTAAAAAACTTAGAAATAGATAAAAAAGTATCTTCATATAATAATGATTTAAATATATGATTTCACATAAATCATTAGGGTTTACATAACTGTTTAATACCCTATTTGAGGCCATAAAGTTTATTATTCTGCCTTAGAAGTCATATACTGTTGTTTCAATATGTATTACGTAATAAAAATAATTCCAATTTAAAAAAACTGTAAAAAAACAGGGTTAATAAAAATATAATATTCATATTTTAAATCAATGACTTTCACTACTATACTTAATTTTCTTTTCTTATAAATTCAAAATACAGTGGTAAATTACTAACCGAATTTTAGCATCCGAATTATTTTACATATAAATTTAAGATTTGCTACATGAATAATACCGATATATAATAAATAAAAGCCAATAATGCGTAAATTTTAACAAAATCAATATTAATTTGCTATTATTAACAAAACAAGGTTACTAAATAAACATATAAATAATATGGGTAGTTTCTAACAGT
This sequence comes from Latrodectus geometricus, assembly GCA_026290005.1. NCBI lineage: Eukaryota > Metazoa > Arthropoda > Arachnida > Araneae > Theridiidae > Latrodectus > Latrodectus geometricus. The sequence continues at coordinate 661,904 of JAPDSC010102285.1, read as the reverse complement.
AAAATCACACATTCAATTTTCAGTTACCAATACTTTTTTGATTTTCATTCACAAAAGTTGAAACAACATAGCAATTACAGTAACAAAATAATCTATTGCATTTCGTATTATATAACTAACATTGGAAAGGGAAACCAGTAATATAAACAACATAAAACTCAGAAACAAAAATAATTGTACTGGAATTTTGAGTATACAGAATTACTCACTTATGTATGCATGCACTTGCTTTAATGTCTGTGTTTTCTATTTAAATGATTTACATCCTGTTTAAGGGTTTTATAACATACCCTATATTCACTTCCTTTATACTACACGTTCCTTCAGATCTTCTTCGTTTAGGTTTACTAGATTAGGAAAACTTGTGCATAGATTTCGGGGGTTTTAACCTAGCTATTAACTGGAAAAAAAAATTATGTACACTACTGGCCATTAAAATTGCTACACCAAGAAGACGACATGCTACAGACGTGAAATTTATACGAAAGGAAGAAGGTGCTGTGATATGCAAATAATTCGCTTTTCAGCGCATTCAGACAATGCAGGCGCCATTAGAAACACATACATTGTGTATAAATGAGGAAATTGTTCAGCCGGTTCCTCCAACACAAATTGCATTTGAACGTTGTTGCCTGGTGAAAAGTTATTGTGATGACTCGTGTAAGATGGAGAAATGCGTACCGGCACGTTTCTGACGTTGATAAAGGTCGAATTGTAGCTTACCAGGATTGCGGTTTATCTTATCGCAGTATTGCTGCTCGCGTCGGTCGAGATCCAATGACCGTTAGCAGAATATGGAATCGATGGGTTCAGGACGGTAATACGGAACGCCATGCGGGATCTCAACGGCCACCTATCACTAGCAGCCGAGAAGACAGGCATATGATCCGCATAGCGGTAATGGATCGTGCAACCATGTCACGAGCCGAGAATCAAGAAACGGGGTCATTTGGAAGACAGCAAGTGTGTCCACGAACAGTTCGATGACGTTTGCAGCAGCATGGACTCTCAGCTCGCAGACCATGGCTGCGACTTCCCTTGACGCTGCATCATAGACAAAAGTGCCTTCAATGGTGTGATCATCGAAGAAACTTAGCGCCCGAATGGCGATACGTCATCTTTTCAGATGAATCCAGGTTCTGTGTGCAGCATCATGATGGCCGCATCCGTGTTTGGCGTCATCGAGGTGAACGCACACTGGCAGCGTGTATTCGTCATCGTCATAATGGCCCATCTCCTGGCGTGATGGTAAGGGGTGCCAATGTATACACGTCTCGGTCACCTCTTGTTCGCATTGACGGTGCTTTGAACAGTGCACGTTACATTTCTGGTATGTTACGACCCTTTGCTCTACCCTTTATTCCAGCCCTGCGAAACCCTACGTTTCAGCAAGATAATGCCCGACCGCATGTTGCCGATATTGTACGGACCATCCTTGATACGGAACATGTTCGGCTGTTGCCCTGGCCAGCACGTTCTCCAGATCTTTCACCAATAGAAAACGTCTGGTCAATGGTTGCCGAACGACTGGCTCGTCACCAAACGCCAGTCACTATGGTGGATGAATTGTGGCATCGTGTTGAAGCTGCATGGGCATCTGTACTTTTACATGCAATCCAATCTCTGTTTGACTCAATGCCCAGGCGTATAACTGCTGTTATTACTGCCAGAGGTGGTTGTTCTGGGTACTGATTTCTCGGGATTTATCCAGCCAAATTTTTTGAAAATTTAATCACTTGTTATTTCTAGTATAATATATTTGTCCAATAAATATCATTTTGTTATCTTCATTTCTTCCTTGTGTAGCAATTTTAATGGCCAGTAATGTAATAAAAGCAACAGACATGCATTTCATTTTTGTGCATATGGCATACCAAAGAAAAATTAAAGCAAAAAGCTTAAAAAAAATCTTTATCTCATTTCTTTAGCATAAAAGTTTCCTTTTAAACGAGAAAACATTATGTTCTACATTTTAACACAAAAAAGAGTATATATTGCAAAATTGATTTATTAAAACCTTTCAAAACAATGTTTCATATAAAAAAAAGTTACATCTTAACTAAAAACAGAACAAATGAAATGCCTAATGCTTGCAAACTCTCTTTAGTTTACGAAGTTATTGAATACAGAAATTAAGACTTATATACCTGTTTCACTATATGCTTGGGTGATGAGGAGTAAGAAAAATTGAAAACGCCATCTTTGAAGAGGAAAAATCAATACTTTTTAAAAAATACAAAAATATCTTCCTTTTTGAAGAACTTACATTCTGAAAAGATAGAAGAGTAAATTTGTCTAGAGCATTTTTTCTCTATTATTTGGAATAAATATACAATTTTAAAAAAAAGAAAATGAACTCAAGCTTTTTAATAAGAGAAGATTACCAGAACGGAATATTACATCACTTAAAATTGTTAATGAACCACATAAGCAATCTTACGGGGCTTTCTAATCTACTATAATTATATTATAAATCGATTTCAAACGCTATAATCGAAATTTCAAAAATGGAAACTTAACAGTTCATTTTAAGTTAGGTCTTAAATATTGACACAAGTTTTATTTTATCTTATACTTTCTTTTTCATTCCAACCCCTGACGAAATTTCTGCCGACTGACAATAGGGATCTTATATCGACTGACAATAGGATCTGTCATAATGAAATGATTAAAATATATCGTTTTCACTGGGAGCTTTGGGTGGGAAGTGATATATAAATAGATCACTGGGCAGTAATGGATTAATAGTGCACAACAATTTATTGAGTAAAAATACTAATTGCCAAGCATTTGACAACTGTTATTACCAAGATTATAGTCAATAGGATTGATAATGAATAACATAATCATAGGTAAAATAAATATATATGTTCTTTAATTATTAAATATACATTTAATTGTAAGGATGGAATTTTTAATTGAATACCAATAAGCTATACCAATCTATAGGCTTTGGGAGGAGATCATAGTTTCAAATTATTCTTTGCATATTTGGTTGGTGTTGCAATGTACAATTTACCCTGCAAAATATATATCCCTTATAAGTACTCAATAATTGTGTAAAAACTTATCACCTAGCATATTGACAGCTGTTTATACCAAAAAATTTGGAAATTGCTTTTTGTGTAACATAATACTTGTTGTGCTGAAAAGTTACACATTTGTATATTATTTTAATGAATTTTTGAACCACTGAGATAAATAATGATTTTTAAGTTTGTAAAATAAATCTAAATAACTATTCAACTGATAAGTAAGTACAGGTGTGTCGGACAATTTTGGTAGCACCTGAGAGTGCATATAATAGTTTAATATATTACTAGTATAATTGTCATTAATATTAGTATAATGAATGATAATGATGTTCATTAACTTCATATCAAAGCGTCCATTGTAATAGAAAAATATAAGAATGTTAGTAGTTAACCACCTTAAGTTCCATAAACATGCCAGTTTTGGCTTGTAAGTATTAAAGACATTACTTTCCATCCATAACAGCGCATTATTCCCAAATAGTCTAGATATTTCTAAGTTTTATAATATCTGCATCGTCTAAGATCTTTTTCTATGACTCAATTATGATTGCTAAACTAAAAATTTAATTTATTTTCAAACTGATACGCTATTAAATTAGGATACAGTAATTAGGGATTCACTTTTCTAGGTTGAAAGAATAACGTTGCGCATTCGATTGTTAAATAATTATACTGTCATTTTTTAATCATAGTCGTTTTAATGTTATAATTCTCACAGGAAATAATCATTACTTTGATAAACTTTTGCTAAAAGGTTAAGAAATAATTTCTGTATGTTTGTTTGAAACAAAAATAAGGTATTTTCTATTATATTCAACAATTATATTTTGTGCTGCATTCTAAGACAACAGAGGTAAAATATCTTCTCTAAACTACTTGAATTTAATCCTAATCTTCTATAGTTAACACAATAATGTTTCTGATCATTCTTTTTAATAATTAAGTTGTAGTTAATTTCTAAGTCTACTTTAAATTTAAGTTCCACGTGATGATTAAGAAACATATTTTTAAAATTAAATATATGGTAGAACTTATAATATAATTATAGTGTATATTGAATATGTACTCCACATAAAAGGAAAGGATGTATTATTTCTGTATCTACTCATAAAAACTTATAATCATCTAAGCATGTGTATTGACCCATTAATCTTAATAGACGTGAATGACTCATTTATAATCAGGTAACTTTTATTGCAAAAATATTTATTGTACATTTGTTGCAAAAATATCAATTATAATTTGTAGAATTGAAAAAAATATAAACTAATATTATTACATTAAAAATGGATAAAAAAAATTAAGAAAGTCATTTGCAAAATCACTTTTGTTTTCCATAAAAAATGAAATTTATTCATTAGTAAAGATTTAACATAAACAAGTTCATATAAATAGCATAAAACTTACTGCAGACATGTAAAATGATCTTTTTTTCCTTTGAAGAAAAACTACTGTAAAAAAAGAATGACGTAAATTGGTTCTGTCAGAAATAGATACTTGCTTTTGTTTCTGTGCGAGAAATTTAATTTAATATCATGTGTTACCACGATTACTAAAAGAACTGCAGAAATATAACAAAGTAAATTTCTCCTCGAAGAAGTAATAATATTAACTGAAGAAAAGTAGTAAAGATTTAAAAAAATCTCTGTCGGGGGAGATTAAATTTTCCTTAAACTATAACAAACCTCGAAGAAATAGCTGTTGCCTATTGTTTTAAGTCCGTGAAGTAAAAATAAAATTCTGAGGAAGTAGCCTAAGACTACTAAACTCATTACCGATAAGAATGCCTGTAAAATGTTTTTGCGGAATAAGTTGTCATATTTTCTCCTGTCTTGAATGAATCAAATAGATTATTTGATGAAAAGTATTTTTATTTTGTTTTCTAAAATACTGTATTAGTTTTAAATATATAAAGGGAGTACTTATAAGAGCATAAAATTATAATTATTTTTGGAAGAAAACTTCTTTATGGTTAATTGGATGGGATCTGTTTTTCTAATTTAAATTAAACATAATTTAATGGAATTTTAAATATATTATAATATTTGCCAAAGTTCACTAAGTATCCATGCAATTAAATGCATTTTGTTATGGTTTCTATGGAGCAAAATGTACTAAAACTCATATTTAAATATTAAAGTTGAACTTTTAGATTACATTCCATACTACTATTTATTAATGTGACTTTTCTTATTTAACAATTTCTTTTCCCGTTAGTGCAATTACATATTTAATGCAAATATAGTCATTACAAGCGTATTATAATGTATTTCTTTAAGTGTCAACTCAGTTTTGACATCATGTAACGGATAACCTGATTGATTATGTTGTAAGGTAATTTGATGATCCCCTGAGCTTTCACCCTCTGAGATAAATTTTCATGGGCCATATACACAGATGCGAGGAATAAATCTTGAAAACAATCACCGTGACAGACGTGCATGTGGAAACAGAAATGTGCCGTCTATTTTTCCTTTCAAACAGTTTCAGGGATTGATCTGTGATGGGGATTTTCCATTCCAACAAGGTTGATTCAAGAATTTAAAACTTTATTTCTTCTTTTAACACAAAATAGCCACTGTTGGTGACTACCAAGATCTTTTCTTACTTACTTCCTATTGCAAGCCAAATTCTTGTTTGCTCTATTGACATTTTTTTGCATGTGAATTCAATTTAGACACTGACCTACAGTTTAAAAAGAATTCAGGACTACACTATAAACGGCCATGCGTAAATTGTAAATTGATTATACGAGCTACTGAACCAAAGCCAGAGCCCTAATCATTCATCGAATGGATAAAATGTTATTGAAAAATATATCATCAAGTCACTAAGAATAAATATGCAATTAAATAAATTATCTAATATATGGAATACCGAGTGGTCTATATATGTGTACTAAATTATATATTTAACATTTTTGTAAAGAGATGGCGCGATCTCAAATTGCAAATCTAATATAGCACACAATGAATAAACAGTGAAATAATATGACAGAACAAAGGTTTATTAGATATAGTTTTCAAGTATTGGGGTAAATATAAATATGAATGATTGCTTTTATGATAGGAAAATGGGAAATATTAATACATTTTTGCCTCACATCCATCAAGTCTTTTGATTTTACTTGATGTACCTGTTAAAAATTTGCGAAAATTATAACATGAGAAAATCATCATCACAGGGATAAAATGCATTTTTAAAATTGTATCAATTTAAGAAATTAATGATTGATGTTTTTGCTTAGAAAAGCTATAGTTAAAATTGCATAAATTGGTTTTAAATCAAAAATACTTAACATTTTAAGATGTTATTACAGAGCATGCGCATATTATCTACAACTAAATTAGTATTTTGGAAATATTTTTGGCTTACTTCATAAACTGTTAATCAATATTTTAAGTTTTGCAATGTTTTCCCATCTTAAGAAATCTGCGCCTCCAATAATTTGGTTTTTTCACCTGAAGTATCATGACATTAAAGATAACGACTTTCAAAAATTCATTTTTTTTGCCACAAATGCTCTGAAAATATTTCATTCTGGCGTAATCATGGCAAGACTCTTATACCAAATAATTAAAAATGTTTTAAAGCTTACATATTATTAATGACACTTTTCAGATGGAGAATGATTAATGAAGTATTGTTTTGGATAAATATAAATTAAAAAAAAAACATTTTAGTAACATAAATAATCCCATTATAGAAAAAATGTTACATAAAAAATTAAAAAAGACAGTCTAAGTTATAAAATATGTATATAAACAGAAAATTTGTATACTATTACTTCAAAAAATGTTTTAGAATAAAAAATGACACAAATTAAATTCTGTAAGAATTAGTCGAAATAGTGTTGCTGACAGCAAAGTGAAAACTAAAGTTAATAAATATTTTGTGTTGTGTGTGCCACATGATTATTGAAATAGGAAATTTGTTCTTGGAAGAGAGTATTTTCTTTCGAAAATATAATATTATATTAACTTAATAAAAATGGCAACACATTTAAAAGTTGCTATGTGCAAAAGGACATTTTTAAATCTAACAAATGTTTAAGGAAAAAAAATGTTATTCTAAATATGCAATATTTAAATATCAGCTATGAAAAATGTACTTGTAACTATACGATAAAAAAAGTGCAAGTTAAAATGGTTTTTCTTCATCCTAATAATTTAAATTGATGTAATTTGAATTTAGGAGCAATTAAACATTTATTATACAAAGTTTGAATTGAAACAACACTAATTTTGCAGAAAAAAAAAACGCCATTAAAATAAGTAGAGTTTATAACATTATAAAATCAGTATTGAATATACTACTTTAGAGTGATATATTATAATTTTAATTTATTTAAAAAAATAATGATTTGAATAATCTATGTGCTAATTTGAAAGACAAATATTGATGTTTTTACAAATTTTTACAGTTCCTTAAGAATTTTATACAGTTTCTTACTCCAATTTGATTTTTTTTTTACCTGAGTATGCTAATAACAGTACATATATTTCTTAATATTCTTTTGGCAACGAATATAATACAAATACAAATTTTTACGTACTATTTACTTTTAATTACAAACCTTAAATAAATTGCAAGTACAAAGACGAAACAGAATCCTGTTTTATGCTTTTATTGATGTTGGATTCCATGTTGTTTTCTTCAACTGAACGTTGAGAGGGATAACAAGAGCTTCTTCGGAGCATTATCATTTGCGGTTTTTAGCAACATCATTTCTCTAGAACTTAGATCATATGGTATTACTGAATCACTTGTCTTCAAAACAGTCCTTCCACATTTAATAGAACACAGCTAAATAGTTTCCTTTGATTATTAGTTAAAGCTGTTGTTTACTGAAGGAAAATATCAAATATTTATGGCATAAATGGCTAGGATTGTAACCGTAAGATTCATTGTGGATCAGTCCTGATGTAAACTTGACTATTGTTACTTTTTTTTCACGTGGAAAAGGTTGTTCACTGACGCTAACATATCTTTAAATTATCTAATAATTAATTTATAGAATTTAAACTGTGAAGAAATATAATTTAAAGTAATTTTTGCCTGAATGTGAATAGCGAAATGTTTTCATTTATGTATCTAAAGCGGGCAGTAAAAAATATTTTAAAATGGTATCAATGTTGGGTTCATTAACTTATAATATGCTAAAGAATTTTAGCATGTTTATTGAATCTTAGAATTTTATAAAATAATGAACACATGCTTTGTCACTTTTCTTTATTTACGTTTCTTATCTTTATTGTCTTTTTGTTTTTAGACACTCAGCTCGAAAAGCTTTTTCAGAACTAAGTTGTAAGGACATGAAGATTTGAAATTCAATGTAGATAATAAGTAGCTCTAATCTAGTATGTTATATTTGAAGTGACTGGATCACTTGACGTAAAACGCACCTTGTTGTCTGTAAAAGACTAGACTATAGTAAACAATGCATCTCATTTTTATATTTTGTAGACTAAGGAAATAAATTTTCAATTCCAGGGTTTCATGGCAAACTTTATTCTTTCAATTTGTGAAGGGAGTGGAGATAAATAAATGAATGGAAAAAAATTATGGCAACTTATATTATACAATGCATACTTATCAAAAATGATTAGTAATGCACATTTTACTACAGAGCTAATGACAAACAGTACAAGAAGGCAAGGTGTTCTGGTTGGATAGGGAGTAGTTCTCATTACCGGAATGTAGTGGATTCAAATCCATTATTAACCGAAGATCCAACGTGTTCACTGAAGACTGCTGAGGCACGTTATATGTCTTTATTGAAATGTCCTCCAAGAGAAATAATAATAGCCAAGTATTTGAATTTCTTCTGCTTAGTACTGCTTCTAAATTAAGATGACTCCCACCCACATGCTTTCATCAAACTGGTAGATCTCAACTCCGGGCTAAGTTTAAGGGAGCATGCTGGTGCAACAACAAACAGTACAAGTATTTTGTTTTACATAATAAGATCTATTCAGTATTTCAACATTTGTAATGTTGATGTAACAATATGTAACGTAATCCTTAAGGAAGATAAAGATTCTCAACTTTTTTACACTAATTCCAGTCAAAATGTTGATTGGTATAAATATTTTAAATAGCAGAAATATCCATAGTAAGTTTTGTCAACTAGATTCATTACAATCATTTGTGAACAAAGAAGAATATTAAATTTATATGCAATCAGTTTTTATTTTAAGTAAAATATGGATTCAATCATAAAAAACAATATACAATTAAAACTGAATTTATTATTTGATAATAAGTGTTTATCAGTGTGGAATAATGAGAGGTAATGAATGGCAATACTATTCTTCGTTCCAACGTATAAACTCTGTGTCGGAACTTTAAACTCATGAGAGAATGTAGTAGTTAGCATACTAAATATTTCTTCTATTAGTAGTAGTGTGTGTTTGCCGGAGCTGGACCAGCGACGTATAGACCATAAAAACCACCCATAAAATCTCCACCCACTTTTAGAAACAATGACCTCCAACCCACCCATAAAAATCTTCACCCACTTTTAGAAACAATGGCCTCCAACCCCTCCATTAAATTTCCACCCACTTTTAAAAACAATGGTGTGAAGCCACCCATTAAATTCCAACCCCCTTTATAGAACTAATGGCCTCCAACCCCACCCATAAAATTTCCGCCCACTTTTAAAAACAATGGTGTAAAAAAGTCCCATTAAATTTCCACCCACTTTTTAAAACAATGGTCTAAAAAGCCCCCATAAAATCTACACCTACTTTTTAAAACAATGGTTGCAAAACCGTCTATTCCACTTTTAAAATCAATTTTTTAACCGCACCCACTGGTATAAGAAAACTCCGCCCTCTTTTATAAAAGTACGAATTCTATAAAACCCAATTTAAAAAAGCTCTTAAAAATTATCTGAAAAGTCGCTGAGACGGCAGGGTACCCCCTTAGGAGAGCACCCCCTTTTTCTCAGAACTTCGCAAGAAGAGAGATATTTTAAGTATTTAAAGACAACAAATATATAAACAAAGAAATGGAAATGAATAAAAAGGAAACCCATTTGATTAAGGTATGCACTCGCATCACATTAATTTATAGCTTTCGAGCAGAACTTCAGAAGCTTCAATCGATGATACTTTCATCAATAACCCCATCTGAAACGAGAGAATTCATGGAACGCTTAGGAAACTTAGAAGATAAGTTTCAAAAAATAATTGAGAGTCTTGATGAGAGCTGAAGGAAACAATTGTTTTATGACTGTAAAATAGAAGGAAGAATCCCAACTCTTTGTCTTTTAATAGTTCGAAAACTAT
>JAPDSC010102285.1:639087-651474 GCA_026290005.1 Latrodectus geometricus | reverse complement strand
AAACTATTTTTCTGTAATGAAGAGTGAAGAATTGATCAGACAGAATATGTAGTTTATATTTAAAGATGTAGCACCAGTCTACTTTATTCTGGAACTCCATAGCGAAGTCTTCATCGAAAGATTGATATCGTGAAATATATCGCCAGTTCAACCGATCCTTATGCTCCCTCATCATATTTTCACTAAGGGTTTGAAAAGCAGATACTAGCTCCATATCTAGTTTCTCATGATATTTTTGAATGAAGGATTCACTCAGATTTTGATAATGGGATATTGCTCTCCAATCAATGAAATTGGTGTGTTCTTCCATAAACCTCTCTGTCATTTTTTGATACCTGGATAAGCTTTTCCAATCTAAATCATTTTCATGTATTTCCATGAAATGTTCCGACAATTTCTGATATTTAGAGATAATTATCCAATCTTCTTCAGTAGCATATTCTTCTATGAATGATTCACTCAGAGGTGAGAACTCGAAGACATATCGCCAGTTAACGAGTTCTGCCAGTCCCCTTAAAACATCTTCGGAAAGAGTTTTTTTAGAAAATTCGTTCCAATCTACTTCGTTCGCCATTTATTATATTAAATTTTTTATTCACAAAGCTTATTTCTTCGTAGTGAAGTGACCCAGAGCCAATGTGTTAACGCCACCCTCCAATATGTGCCGTTTGTCATCCTCCCCGGAGAGGGCTATCTTATTTACATGTATGGAATGAATCTCATGTTTAGTGCTTCTGATGAGATTCATGGTTCTGTGCTGTACTTCACGCTTGAATAGGCAGTTCCTGTAATCCTCGAAGGTTATCCTATTTTTCACAACGCACTTCTTGACCCCTTTGGATTTTTTCACCAAGTCTGTTTCAGTCTTGCAGGCGTACATTTTTGATCTTAATCCGACGAACTCTTCCATAATTTTTCCAGCATGCTCATCCTTCATTTTCCCCAGAACCTTTTTATTCACCCTCGGCATCTTATACCTATTATTTTCCTGATAATCTGAGGTGTCAAAGTAGTCAATCATTCCTTTCATATCTTCATAAAAGTCCTCAGTTTTTACATCGTATATGAAGCTGTCCGTGTCCATATATAACAGTTTAACATCCTCTCCATACTTGGGTTTCATCACATTATAATGAAAGTCGTACATTAAATGCTTGGATAGATCCAATATACTCATTCCAACATAGATGGGCTTATCAAAGCACACTTTGGTTTTGTTCATATGTATGGCGACTAAATTCTCATCGAATATAGTTCTCCCCTTAAAATTCGGTTTAGCTATAAGCTTTTCAACTTTCTTGGGATCGCATTGAAGTCTGATGTCGAGGCGTTTCCTGATGTTCTCCATCGTCTTCCCGAACACGGAGTTGTTCATGAGTTTGTAAAAGTCCTTTTCGAAATCATTAGTTGCCTTGGTTCTCATCTGAGTGTTTAGGTCTATATACTTCTGCAGCCAATTAGACTGGTTGAACTCCAGCACTCTATGCACCTTTTTCAACTTTAGCCCCAGCTGTAAATATTGTTTTAGAACCCTGTAATGAATGACGTACCGCTCTTTATCATACAGGGTTGTTAGAAGTTTAACCTGCTTCGAACCATCGGGTATTCTGTTCTCAGGGGCTAATGGTAAGTCTGAATGGGGATTATGCAGATATTCAGGATAGTGCAGATCACACTCTAGAATGTATCCTTTATCCGCATCATCTGCTATTTTGGTCACATCAATACCAGAATTTCCCCACTTGAAACCACCATATGGTAAGAATTGGCTCATTGCCCAACCATATAAGTTATTGGCGTCGAGATACATTAGATAATTAGATCCTTTTGTTTTATCATAAACCTTCATGTATTTATTATTAGCTCTCCCATATCTGTTACAACACTGAGATACACCTCCTCTTGTGCCTCTTTCAAGCATAAGTACCATATCATAATTGCTTAATAACTCTAATTCTACTCCAGTGGACTTTAACATAGCATCCCAAGAGAGTCCAGGTGAAGTGAAGTACCATGCGGGATCCAGTTTGTAGGTCTTAATGCAGACATCCCTAAAATGTTCTATGATATCAGTCAAGATCAATACATCAGTCTTCACATATAAATCAGAATACTCGCCTAAATTTTTGATATTGAAGGCATTCCAGACTTTCTTGGCGTGTTCATAGTCCTCATATGATATGTGTGATTCAGTCATTCTATTGTAAAATTCTTCTTGTGAAGGCAGCTTGGTTTCTTCGCATTTGTCCCACGAGTCCATGTAATCGTATGGATAGACACCTTTTCGGGTGACGAGGTCTAGCTTGTCCTTGGGGAAGTACTTGCCTGTCTCCCTGAACTCCTTAACATTTTTCGCAAGACTGTCGAGGCTGCTGGCCATGAATCGAAATGAATCAATAAACCTCAATTTTATTCCAGGGACCTTGACTTTCTTCCCTTTATCATTCTCCACTATTTCTGCTCCCACCTCCTTGCTGAACGAGATGTATTTTTCATCGGTGTTCGGTATAACGTCAATGTCTCCATTATCTCCTCCAAGTTCCTTTATGAACAGGTGTGCATCATATCCGGATAAATTATGGATGAAGACTGGGATAAAGGAAGGGTTTCGATACATTAAGTTGCATAAGTTATGCGCTGGACCTCTGTAGTTTGATTCACATTTTGATGGGTCGATCAAATGGTCATGATCTCTCACTTTTTCGTGGTCCTCGTTTGAATAGGGTGATGGCTCTGTTCGGATGTTCAACTCGCAGATATGACATACATCTGTTCTCTGAAAGTGCTCTTCATCTTGGACAGTCATCTTGATTGGATGCTTCTCGTCATAAATTTCCTTTATCTTTAGAGCCTCTATCTTTAATGTATCATAAAATACTTTAGTGGCATCGGGACCTCTGTAAACGATGGGTGCTTTATAGTCTCCATGTTTGTATTTGATGTAAAGGCAAAAACTCATAGGTTCATGCCTTTGGTATTTTTGCATGTACGATGCACTTTCATCAGGTACACAAGTATCCATCTTATTCGTCAAACACTCGAAATCTGCATTTATCGTGAAAGGTACTCGTAATGATTTATGATAATTTTTGAACTTCAAAGAATCACCTTCCTCAGGCATTGCTATTTTAACAGCCTGATTTTTCTTACAGTCCTTTTCATGCCTTTGCAGATCTTCCTCAGAGCGATAAAATAGCAGGCACCTTTCACATGGGTATACTCTTTTCTCGTGTTTACTTAATTGAGCACTGATTAATTTTGACATGTCTTTTATCCAGCAATAGTGGCTGTTGCCTTCTTCGTTTTTTATGTAGAGCAAATTGATATGTTTATCTGCTTTATTTCGAGTTATCCTCAAGGGGTATACGTCCTTATTTTTGGACTCATATGAATATATGTTCACCGATACATTATTCAGTTTTTCAAACTTGTTAATGACTCTATCCTCCATCTTCACTGGGAATTCAATGCCTTCGAAACTTAGCTCATTTTCGTATGGTTTATATTTAGAGACTCTATCCACGTGATCATCAGCTGGATAAAGAGCGGACAGTATCGCCCACTTAAAACACTCGTTATCCCTTTCATTTTTTACGTTTATGACTGCTTTCTTACTTTTAATCACTTTTGGTAGATCAATGTAGGATGATCCTCTCAGTGGGTTGTACTTATTGATCCTCACCTCAAGGTTTTTAATCCTGACAAGCGTCCAACCTGAACCCCTAGCAACAAACTCCTCCTTCTCTGTCAATAACTTTTGAATAACAGATCTGTAAAAGGCCACCAAATCACTTTATTCTAAGATGACTTCGTTTTCTGTTTTGAAGTTCTTCTCCATTTCTATCAGTGAGTCATCCTTCCCCTTTTCATAGTCGCAAAGGAACTGGAAGTTAACCTTCAGCCCATGCAACCTTTTCAGATGTTTGGTGATGAGACCGCGGACTAGAGATGAAACACTGTTCAAAAAATCTATGGGAAGCACCAGATTGTGTTCGTTTGGGATATCGTACGTCTTCAGCCGAGACTTAAATGCCGTCTCAACTTCTTTGGTGGTATACAACCTTCTCTCTCGGGTATCTGAAAATAGGTCAGAATCAAATTTGAAATGACGGTTGAACAATACTCTTTCTATGTATGCTATGATGTCCGCCTTTCTTCCTAATGTGGAATAGCCTCTAATGTCATGCAATCGACAAAATTCACGTAGTTGGCCGATGGTCATGCGATGCAGCCTCTGTATAATTTCAAGACCATCGCTGTGATCCTCCTTTCCGGAGACCTTTCTTGGTTGATAGTTTTGATGAGCTTTAGATTGCAAGTGCTTGGCTATACCTGCTTCCTTAAATAACTTACCACAACACTTGATTTTAGGCACCCTCTTTCTTTGCTTGCTGAACAAGTCATTATGGAAACTGGAAAAGCCACTATGGTTTTGAATGAGCTCAATCAGTTCCGCCTTCTTAAGTTTCGAGTATCCTCGAATATTATGTTCCCGACAGTAGTCTTGCAACTGCCGAACGGTTTTAGATTCCATCTTTATATATATATATATCTCGTTTCTTTAAATACTTAAAATATTGAGGGGGTACATTCAATTTTAAAAGACATTTTGATGGTTTAACAACCATGAAAACGCAATCCAAACTAAACTAGTTTGTCGAGTATGCTAAGTACTCCATCTAAATCTTCTAAACCCTCATCTCGTAAATCATCGTTTTCTTCGCTAAAAACTATGTCATACATTTGATCAAGGCAAGCAAGGAAAAATGTCCTCACATCAGCGAATAATCTAGAATGATCGTTCCCGAAATATTCTAGAAGTGGTGTCAAATTTTCACATACATATGCTAATGAACACATTTCCCCACCTACATTAGAATACAGAGCTTTAAGGTTATCTAAATGTGTGTAAATATTTTGATAAACTGAACTTTGCATTCTTTTATATAAGAAATCTTTTCTTTAAGTGATTTTATTATTGAAGGGGTGAAGTTTCTTCGATTCAATTTTAAAAGACGACATAAACACTCCAGCCCTGTGAAAACACAACCTCAATATTTAAAACACATTTTAATGGTTTTCAATCCATTAAAAGGCGATCAAAACTAGAGTACCCTCTTTTCCTCGTTGATAGCATTCATTGCTTCTATTAACTCGTCTTCGTTAATAGTCGAGCCGGCTAAAGAGATATTACATGACTTAAATGTAACCCCCTTTTTCTTCAATTCATCCCTAACTCTAACGAAGAGAGTTTTGGAGTTGGGGTGACAGGGGAGATCCAATAGGATGGAGACCTCTGTATATAAGGAGCGTTGGTGTTTCAACACACCTCTAGCACGAACGTCCTGAGATCTTGTTGCGTAGTAGGGGTAGGTTTCATCATTACGTTTAATAAGAATAAATCGTTCTCGCTTATCCTTTTTTACAGGCTGGGGTGCGCGGTCCTCGACTGAAGTTTCAAGCTTCTGTTGGATCGTGTACTTTTCAAGCATTAGATTTTCCATTTTATCTTCGATGTCTTTCAGCTTTAGTTCAAACTCATTTTAGTCCATCGCCTTATACTCATTTACAAAGTAGTTGAGGATAATTCTATTGCATTTGACGTAGAACTGGGGTGAGATCCAAGAAGCGATGTCTAGGATAAGTTCTTGTGGGACATATTGACCTGTGATCTGTTTATTCAGAGGATCGTTGTTCTGTTCTCTTATCTCGTAAAAGCTGCTGTGGGAAAGTCCACACCAGCTTTCACAATATTTGATTAATCTTTTGGAACGCTCGGTTTGTTTCCAATCAATAAATCTTTTCTTGCCTCCAAGTTGACAGAGTTTTGTTGCATTAAAACATCCCGTATTCTTATCAATAACCAACTTAAAGTCTCCGAACAACCCATAGTAAAAGTTATCCTTGATTTGCTCATAACATATATCGATCAAAGTTTTATTTTCACTCATCTTTATAAATTAAATGCATCTCTTTAAATGCTTAAAATATTGAGGGGGGTTCATTCACATGATGAAAAGTTGGACGGCTCATCGGTCCTTGAAAGCTGAATTGATTTCTGTATTTTTTCTCATTTAAAGAGAAGACTTGTATTAATAAATATCAGACGAAATGATAGAAATAATAAGATTCTTTGGTCTAGACAAATCAAAGACAATGGAAAATAAGACTCAAGAGTGTGAGCACAAATTTGTAACAAAAGATAATTATGAATTTTACGTCTGTATGACATGTCATGAAGAGCTGAGATGCAATCCTAATAAACATCCTATCGATCGAGCTCAATTATATTCTATGATGAAGATGCAACAGAGGAGTAAAGCAGAGTGAAAAATCTCACTAAATGGTTAAATGGGTTTAATATTCCCTTAGAAGATGTGATCTTGGTTGAATTCCTTACATTTATTCATAAATATGAAGAATTGTTTCCAGAGCGGAAAAACTTAATCAGCAAAGAATACATTTTATTTCATCTGTTGCGGAAAAGAGATTTTCAGGTACCGCTTAAGTTACCTAAAATGAAGAAAACACTTGAGCAGAATGAAGAAATCTGTCGAACCGTTTTCGAAGCTTTAAACTGGACCCCAATAAGTGATGGTTGATCAATTTTTAATAGCCATGACAGCTATTAAAAATAAATTTATAGAAGATCGTTTTTATGGATCCAACTGGTCTCAGGATAGCCTACCCATTTTACTAGATATTTGTCCCCTTTCTTTCTGATTATTTTTTCAATCTTATACACGCTGTCTTTCTTATCATATTTTACCAGTTCATTATCATAAAAAGTACCTTTCACTTCTTCATCACTTAAGTCCTTTACCCTGTAGGTGATAGGGTCGGTCTTTAACACTTCGGAAATGATAAATACCTCTTCCGTGAAGGTCGCTTGGTAACTTCTTCTGAAGGTGGACTTATATATTGATATTCTTACTTTATCCCCTACCTGAAATTTAGGTTTGCGTATGGTCTTTTCTTTAAACAGGTTACGATACACCTCTCCACTATTTTCATCCAGACTGGCTTCCACAGGCGTCATCTTTATGCTTCTGTGGTATGAGTTGTTGTAATTCTTCACTAATTGGTCTAGTACGTCTATATATATCTTTCAGTGTTATTTTGACATAAGTAGAGCTTTATTTTATTGCCTAGCGTGAGGTTAAACCTATCAATCATTGCCGCTTTTATCTCAACATTTTCTGTTGTGAACCATTGGATATTTTTCTCTTTAAATAGCTCTTGAGTGGTATGGCCAACGAATTCCAGGCCTTTATCCGTCTGAATCCTTTCCGGAACCCGCTCTTTGAAGATCTTTTTAAATGCTTGAGTTACCTCGTTTGATGATTTGTCTTTAATAGGAATGGCCCATGCATATTTACTGAAGCAGTCAATAACTGTTAGTAGATATTTAGTTCCATCATTATGCTTACTCCTCGCAAATTTATAGACAAACATTAAATCTGCTTGCCATTGATCATCAATGTGTGAGACATAAGTTCTCCTTCTTTTAAACTTATTGATGAGTGGTTTGTGTTTTGTGTACACATCTTGTTGATGTAAGAAATCTGAGACTTTTTTTCGACTTAAACCTGTTTTTCTACTGAGTTCGTTTATACCGCAATATCCAGTCTCCGGATCGTAATAAACTTTTTCGGGGTCCTCAGTTACCCCTTTAACGGTAAAAAACGACTCTTTTTAGAGCCACAATCCATGCAGATTCCTTTCATCATAGGTCTGCCATTTTTTGAGGTAGTGTGCTGCACGTCTTTAGTCTCGGTGTGAGTTTTACATTTTAAGCAGTATATTTTTGAACCCATTCCAAATGTCTTCTTTGCTTTGATAATTGGCTTCACAACAGCTCTATCTAGCCTTTCCCGGAGAGTTGGATTGGGAATATCTTCAAGTTCTTTTATCATGTTTGTGTCACACACCTTGTTTCTTGTTTCGGTGTCTTTGTTTTTTAGGTAACATACATCATGTTTATATGCAGCTTCATCGACTCTATTAATGGGCTTACTCCATTCTTTATATGCTAAATCAGGGTTTAGTCTAGTTTTACCTTTGAGCAATTGAGTTCCTGGCCCTGTAAATTGGTGACCAGGTAGATGCATTTCAAACGGTAAATTATTGATTGCAGAGTTTATAACTCCTTTTCCTTTCTTCATTTATTTATATGTAAAAAATTTTTTACTCACATACTCATAGCCATTCAGTTGAGTTTGTTTCATGTATTTTTCTCTGGGTAAGTAGACTGAATTATTGATAAAATCATCCTCTCTGCTGTACACCTCTTCTTCTGATAGTGCGTTTGATTTGAATGAATTCAGCAGTTGCTTATAAAACTTGTAAGACTGCTTATACTCTTCATTCCTTTCCACGATATTCATGGACTTTTCGATAACTTCGACTATACCAGCACTTAAGCTCAGAGCGGCTAAGGGTACCATCGCAAAAGCGGATAAGCCCAATGAACTGCAAAGGAACTTTGTAATGGATAGTGAAATCTTTATCTTATGATAATGGTGGTAACTCTTTCTATACACGTAAATTTTCTTCCGTAAGTATTCTTCCATCTTTATTTATTGGGATGAAATATTTTTTCCGATATCTCAAGGCCGGATTCACTAAATCGAGCATAAAAAAATCATATGGTTGTTGCATGCACTTTTTGTACAATCGATTGAACTCTTCTTTCGTTAGATCGCCATCTACCTCCCTTATGATCTGTTGAATCTCCCTCTGTTGGAGGTTAAAAAATATCAAGTAGTTGCAATTTCTCCTAATAACAATAGGCGTTCTGTAATAGGATTGAGAGAGGTAAATGATTGAGGCATTTTTCTTCCTACCTCGGATGAAGAAATCTTCGATACTCTTCTGGTCTTTGTCTGTCACACAGTCATCAAAGACAACGACATTTTTACAAGATGGGTCCAGATCGTCCACTGTTATAAAGTCTTTTGTATCCGAGGAAAATAAGGTTCCTTTCTTGCCGTATTTATCAAATAACTCGAGCATAATTTTTTTCTTCTTTTTGGGATACTTTGCTAATATATCTTTAATATCCACACCATCAAACATTGTGTACTTTTCTTTGAGCTTAGTGTACTTGGGTTCAAACATGTCTTTAGCGCAAATGAACAAGTTATCAAACTCAAGGTAATCATAAATGAAATTCAGTAATAAATTCGTTTTGCCTGTGCCTGAAGCTCCAGCGATCAAAAGTCTGAAAGGGTGCTTCGGTAATAAATAATGTTGATTTGCATCAGCTAATTCTTCTGGTTCGGTATAATCTTCAATTGGAATCATCTTTATTTAATGTGAAACTTTTTTGCTTCAAGTAAAAAATAGTTTGCTTCCAGTAAAACCCTATTTGCTTCCAGTAAAAAATAATTTGCTTACTAATAAATGAATGCTTTACAAAAAGAGCGAAATAAGAGGCTAAGAGAAGAAGTTAAGAATGACTTGAAAGTGTTTAAGATTCAGGCAGAGATTAGAAAGAACAACGAACAAAATCTTGAACAAAAATTAGGTCTGCAGAGAACGTTGTCTGAATTTCACAAGCCTGTAACCGAGAAACTTCAACAGCAAGATGTTACTAGAAAGGAACATTTTACGGCTATAAAAGATGCTGTTGATAAGATTCCTCTTGCGATTGAACCGCCTCCAGCGACTCCAGAGACTCCAAATATCTTCTATTTTGATAAAGATTTGGATGTAGAGTATTTAGAGAAAAATAATTTTCCAAGTCCCTCAAAGTTGTACAATGAGTCCAAGGATGCTTTGCAGGAAGTTATCAATAGAGTAAAGAGTACTTACTTAAAATTGGCTCGTCAAAAAGGAAACGTTATGAGTCAGATTGCTCGAATGACCAAAAAGGATGAAGAAAGAGAAGATAAACTATTAACTAAAGCTGATTATTTAAGAGAACATATGATTACCTTAGAGGATTATCGAGAGCGGTTGAGGGACCTACAAAGAAAAGAAATATACCTCGGTAAAGGAGTGGAAGATAAACTGGAAATTTTGGCTCGATTCACCGATAAAATATGTAATGGATCCAAGAGTAAAAAATTGCACACTCAAGTCGTTGATTTACTGGATGCGTTATTAAGAGAAGGAACTCTAACCAACGAGCAAGTAAAAGAATACTATAAAAATTTCTTATTAAATAAATGAGTAACTACGTCAAAATCAAAATACACTTAAGCGATCATCAGATTGCCAAATTAAAATCTGGATATCAGAAAGGAGAAGAAGTTTCTCTACAAATAGATAGGACAAAACCTTCTAACTATGACATGTACTTAACACCAACACAAATAGCTCAAATCGGGAAGGGAAAGAGAATTACTATTAGCAAGACACAACTCAAGAAAACAGGTGGCTTTCTACCCTTTCTAGCTCCATTTTTACCTGCATTAATTGCCGGAGCTAAGGCGTTGGCTTTAGGTGCCGCAAGTGGGGCAGCTGGATGGGGAGCAAAGAAAGCTTTGGATAAAATTTCCGGATCGGGTTGTGCTCAAAAAAAACCCCGTGGAAAGGGAGTCTATCAAAACTGGGAATATCCAACGAAGTAATTGAAGACAATATGAAGCAAGAAAAAGGGTTTAGGGGTGTCTTCACTTCGGATCTGTTACCTAAAAAGATGAGGCGCTTCGAGAACGGCATTATTAATTTGGACATAGCAACAGGACCTGGTACACACTGGGTATGTTACTATAACGACCCTAATAACAATTTCGTGGAGTTCTTTGATCCTTTTGGCGAACATGTTTACAAAATTCCTACGAGTATTAAGAAATATCTGCAAAGTTCCGGAAAAAAAATAGGTTATAACTCAAGCTTTTTACAACACCCTGCCTCTGTCAAATGTGGTTACTTTTGTATGAAATATATTAGTGAAAGAAACAAAGGTAAGTCCGTTGAAGATGTCTTGTATTCTTTTACCCAAGAACCTAGTGACCATAATGAAATAAATGTTCTCTATAAATAAATGGTGTTATTAATATTAGATTCGAAAAACTCTGAAAAGTCAGAAGACTTTACAATTGAATATTCCAGACCATTTAGGTTTAAGCAGATTGCTCTTCAGTCCTTTTCAATGTACGTTTCTTGGGATAATATCAAAGATGAGACCTTTTCATATTATGATGACCATCAGTGGTTAGAGCTGTCTCTACCGGATGGAAATTATACTGTTAAGGGGTTGAACCGTTACATGCTGAAATTTTTTGGGGATGATCCGCCAATTCTATTTGGTATAGTTGAGGAACGGCAAAGAATAGCCATCAAGTTAAAAGACGGGTATAAGATCGATTTAACAAAATGCAAAAACCTGCATAAACTGTTAGGTTTCGAACCTGAAATATATGAAGAGTCTGAACAAATTGGAAAGTATATTGCCGACTTATCTGGTGGGAATGATAACATTTATATACATTGCGATGTCGCGGAGGGAGCCTACATCAACGGCTTTCACTCCTCAAACGTAATCTATTCTTTTACGAATGTTAATCGTCCAGGCAGTCAAATCATAAAGTCATTTGAAAAACCTCTGTTCTTTCCTGTTCGGATGGAGAGTGTTCACAGAATCAGAATGAGAATAACGAATCATAGAGGTGATTTAATTCCCCTCAATAAGCAAGAAGTGCAATACAATTTTATTGCCCTCTAAATAAAGAAATGAATAAACATAGACTTCAAAGGAAGAGTAAGAAGATACAAGGGAGAGGGTTCTTTTCAGATGCCCTTATGTTAATGCAGCCAAGTGCATTAGAAGGTAAAGCCAAACAGTTTGTCCATGATAAGTTGAATGAGATATTTTCAAAGAAGAAAAAACATGGTGCTGGACTGAAATTTCTTTAGAAATAGCAGAATAGCTATTAAATTAAGGAAAAAAAAATGTTTTTATAATAAATGAACGAAATGAATAAAATATTTGATTTAAACAACACCGATTATTATTACGATGATGACATCGAAAGTCTCGAGTATAGAGAAGTTAGGCATGAAAATAGCGATAGTTCTACTGAAAATGCCACTTACCATTTCTTTATACAAGACACTAACTCCAATATCTTATATTCTAACGGATATTTACAGCAAAAGCTAAAAATTGTTAACAGTAATGGAACTGCAATAGCGGATGATAATGTAGCTCTCGTGAATGGAGGAGGTTTAATAAACGCTAACAGGTTTACATTAGGGAACACTGAAATCGAAACCAACATTAATTATTCTGCTCTCATGCGACATGTGTTAGGTCTGATTCACTTCACTCCGGACTATTCTACTTCGGAAGCTACCAATATGCTCTTCTACGTAGATACGTCAGATACAACGGACAGAAAACCCTTGAAGTATGATGGGACTTTGGTAGACGCGACT
>JAPDSC010102285.1:604545-615381 GCA_026290005.1 Latrodectus geometricus | reverse complement strand
TATATATATATATATATATATATATATACAAGAATTTCAAATATGATTTCAAATAACTTTCTATATTATAAACTTGAAAAACATAATAGAACAATATGTAACATTTCATTATATTTTAAGAAAACTCACTTTGATAAACTAAAATAATATTTTACTTGTGAAATAGACTAATGTGGTATTTTATTAAGTTTTAAAAATTTTACTATCAACAATATTGTGTTTGTTATCACATTTTAGTTGTTTTAAAGATTTTATAATTTTGTTATATTTTGAAACGTTTTTTGTGTTCGTTTATGATTGTATATCTTTTCAAACATCATTCTTAAATTCTTATATTTTTTCTTTAATTTTAACACATTTTTATACGTTACTAATGAAGTATAAGTTAAAGTTTTTTCTCTTAATTATATGTATAATACTTTTAATAATTATCTTAGATATTTTACATCATGCTTTTAATATCATGTCATTATAACCTCAACAAATATTATGTGTTATTTAAGATCAAGGAATTGATACGTTTCAAGAATAAATCAATCTTGTTTCACAACATTGTGTTAATTATTCGTCCAAACTTGGTTAGGCCTAACTAAGTTATATCAGTAAAAATGGCACTTGATCGCTCTTAATTTAATTTTCATAGACTTAAATACTTTGATAGACTTTTGTGATATCAAGATATGAAATGTTATAAAATTCAGATATTAAAATGTTGTTTGATTAGTTTAAGATTTAAATGGTTATATGCTTATCATAAATAATACTTTGTTCCTAAATATATTCATGAGGATATTTTTATCTCATAATTTTATAATCCATGAGATAAATTTTTAATTTTTTGACAGTGAAAGTTGTCGAACTTGCTAAGCTTAATTTTTTTTTCCTTACTTTATTGTTATACTTTTCTGTGTAAAGTTCAAGAAACGTGTCAAATGTTTATTTTGTTCGGGAAATACTTATTTATAGTTAAATCTTTTTTAATACATTTCTTAGTTGGTTCTCTGAAAATATCACATATTTATTTTAAATTTGCCTTGAATTATTATTAATAAAATTATGTTCAAGGAAAACAAATTAAATATATTATAAAAATACATAAATATTTTTGGATTCAAATCATTGTACATTCGTATGTTTGACTTTAAAAAATTAAATCTAAGCAAATTACTAATAAGATATTTCATTGGACAAGTTAATTATAAATCATGAACAAAAAAAATATGTTTAATGAAATTAATTAGTTATTATGAAATACAAAAATATAACCTATGTTATAAAATATATCATTCAGATTCTTATACTTATGCATGCTTACGTTGCTCGGAATTTCAACAAATATGCATTTGTTTTAAAAAATAAGCTTATTATTTGAGAAATTTTGACTGAAAATATATTTCATACATATGCAGTTTATTTTGTAATACTGAATAAATAAAAGCGACGTAAGTACAAATTTTATTCAAAATTTCAATTATAAAGGTTTCAGTAGCTTGAAGTATATAATAGTAAATAACAAAAAAAACTACTATAAGTACTAATATTTTCTGCATAACGCATTTTTGTTCAATAAATCATTAATTAATTATAAGTGTTAGATTTTAGAAATGTAACAAAACAAAAGCTATATTTAGTTTTAAGTTACATCATAATCAGTCAAAAATGCCACAAACTAACTCTGTTTAATGCCAAAAAAAATAAAGCGAGACCAAAAAGTTAAATATCTTTAAAGCTCTTTTTCTTAAAGGATTTCCAAAAAATACTTGTTAAATAATTAGAAATCTATCTAAATTCTAATACATCATACAAATATGAATGTATTCAACATATATTTAATTTAATAAATATGTTCAAAACATGAGAGAAATTAAATGGATTGCCAATCACATAACAGCTATTGCATTTTCTGTTATATTGATGGTAAAATTGTAATTAGAAATGCAATTTAAACAGTATTGATAATTTACGGATTCAAACCATACAAATAAATCATCGAGAAAATTAGTTTGTTAATTTATGATAATATCTAATGCATATTTAATTAATTGAGTTTGATTAAATCAGTATATTGCTCCGCTTTATTGAAGTCAAAATTGTAATTAGAAATCTATCATAAATATTTGATTTAATCAAGTTCATGAAGATAATACAATAATTCAATATTCCATAAGGATTTGTTTAAATACTTCACAATGATTTCTGTACACACAATGATTCCCACATTACAAATATATCTCAATATTTAAATTATTATAATTTAGTGATAAATGAAATTTTTTAGGTAACCATTTTTCATAACCATAAGTATACAAATAAATTAAAACATATTTTGCATTTATGTGTAAATATACTTATCTTTATGATGTTCATTAAAAGTGATAATTATACTTGCATTTGATGGTATCCCTTTGTGTTATAAAAATTATCAAAACATTAATTTTACTTAAAAATTTTACATACCTATGTTACTACCAGAATGAGATAATGAACTTTCAAAAAATGTTTAATACAATTAAGTTAATTAAACATTTGTACTAGCAAAGCAAAATGCAGCAAAATCGAACAATTAAATTGCATAATTAATATTATAATGGATATTTTTTAATATCATAACGATAGTTTTCGTTAACTAAAATGAAAATTAAAATCATTAAAAAATTTTATTAAAATTACTCTATTAAATTAATGTATGTATAGTTAATATTTCGTAGGGATAGAAATAAAATTAAATCTTTCTTCATTTTCTTGCACCAGTAGATGGAAACTGTGAATGCATTTCTTAAATTATAATTAGCTAATAAATATATTCGAATGCTCTATAACAAACTCAAATATTTTAAAACTGTTTAAAATAAACTTAAGTGTTTGATTTACTTTCAAACGCGTCTACTTGGAAATTTCTTGCCCCCATAAAGTATTTACGTATTGTTCTACATTACAAAAGTTTAAACGAATTATTTGGGGAGTATAGTATGGTATATTGCAATGATATAACAACCTTATTTAAATCCTGATACAAATTTACGCGAACAATTGTCAATTATTTCTGTACTCATTTGCTTTTCTCATCTCAGTGTAAATTTTTGCACTCAAACGTCTTGTAAATAGACGTTAGTTTAAAGCAGTTAATAGGACCTTCAGTTTAAAGTGTATTCCAAATTATTACATACATTGCTACCCGAAGTGGGTTTTAAACTTCTAAACTAATAAATCTAAGACAATAGTGTTAACCATTTAGCTACCAATTCAACTTCTACATCTATTATCCTGTTCTAATATTTAAATTGTAAATATATTTCTATTATAAATATACTTAAGATCTTTTTATTAACTAGGTCTTTAAGAAAAGGAATAAAAATTCGTAACAAATCTGAATATTTCTTTTAAATGAATGAAAGTTAGGCAAAGTTCTAAAAATATTTTATTTCATTTAGCAGAAGGGTTTTGATGTAAATAAGTCTTCGAGTAAAATAGAAAATATTTAAATTTAACTTTTAAAATAAAAATTTTTATTCATCTCTGTAAATAGAGTTTTATTTTAATCCTTGTATATTTTTATGTGTGTGTTGCATTGAATTGCATGACACAAAATTCTCAAAATAAGATGTAACGTATCATTACAAATGTATTTGTATTTCTCTATAAATATTTCAGACAGATTGGAAATAGTTTTGGGCAAAAATTGTTAATTCAGGTGTATTCAACGTTAAAAGCAACATTTCGAAAGATTTGGTGACTTGGCGAGATGCTTGGTGACGTGTAGATATTGCTGGAAAAATCCATCACCTAAGCTCTAGGTCCTTGAGCTTCGGTGATGGATTTTTCCAGAATATGATGATTTTTCTAGAACATGATGATTTTCCAGATATATGATGGTGACTGGTCCTAGAGTCTAAGACCAATAATAAGCGAGATAGCATAGAATCTTCCAGAAGTTTGGCGAAACTCGTAGGTTTCACACCAAGTCAGGTATAACTACCACCACCAGATGTTGAGTCAGTGTGAAGACGATCAATCTAGTTAAATGTTATTCTAGATCATAAAATCTATTGTATTTGAGACTTCTGTGATAGGAAACTGTTTTTCCTACTGTAATAGATAATTCGAACCTGTATAATTGCCATATTTACTGTGGAATTTTCTGTAACTTGTTGAATTTATACGAATAAAAGTTTTGTGATATTTAACTGAACGTTTTATCGACTCTCAATCAACATGAATTCCGAAGCGTGGTACAATATTTTACATTTAAATAAATGCACTTTATAAATTCAAATTCTAAAAATTCATTTACTTTGAAGAATAATACTGAATTAAAATGCAGGATAATATTTAATAGAATATGCACTTTTTGTCAAGTAAGGAACTAATCTCATACTATATGAAAGTGATTTTGTGATTAGCGTCAGATATTTTGTACTACTCTCTGGAGCGTTTACAAGTTATTCTTAATTGAATCCCAAAGTCTATTTTATGGCATTGAGCCAATTAGGATAGTACTGATAGAGTTGAGTGACCAAAAGACCTCGTAGAAATTGTTGCTCTAATAAGGTACATGAACTGGTAATGCTCACATAAACTAAATTTCTCTAGCCATTTCTCCTAGCTCAAGTAGCGACATCCACTGCTTTTCCAGTTTATAATGATCTTAGAATTGCTTATTCTAGTTCTTTCATTAATTTGGTTCTGTAAAAAGTTATAAAAGATGGTTGTGGTATTTATAAAAGAGCCAATGGATTTAATAAATCAATACAAGTTCTTAGATATGTGTGTGATGAAGATTTACAATTGCACTCTAAGGGATTTTTCTGATACTTAAGTAAATGATGTTAAGAAAAATATATAAAAATGTACTAGAGCTCGTAATGTCCTGGGGACTGGAACACATAAAGGTGCCTAAGGCACATTAAATAGGACATGCTAGAAATTCTCTTAATTTGAAATGATACTTCTGGGTGTGGCAAGCCAAGTAATGAGAATTACTTGGTTAGTCCCTGCTTCTGATCTACGAACTCCTACCCGGCTACTTCCACCTAATTGGTTGATCCTAATTATGTGCTAAATACAGAGAAGTACACTTCTGCAGAGAAATTATATGGTATCAAAGATCTATTGAGAATGAGTCTAGAAGTACCACAATAAGTGTTATTAATGGAGTTTCTTTAGATGGAAAAACAAGAGTAAAATGAGCTGCTTGAGTTAAGATTTGGCCATATTTAAAATAAAAAACTGTAAATCAATTCCTCGAAAAAACGTCCTCAGAAGGACTTTTGACAAATGTATGTAATAAAGAAAGGTTTGGTTGGGACAATGTTGATGATGATTTTAATGTAAAATATGTTTACTTAAGTTAAATGACATGCTCATTAAAAATAACACCAAAAGTATTTTCTTTCAATGATATGAAACTATTCAATGAAGACATAACTATGAACAAGATCAAAAATAAATAATCAATATCAAAATTTTGTTGTGAAAGCAGTAAAAAAAGTTCTCAAAAATATGTAGGAGGACTTATTTCATGCCATCATGTTTTAAGTATCAAGTTCATTAATGTCTATGCCTCACTTTAGGATAGTTTTTGAAACAAATTATAAAAAAGATCTTTTGAAAATTACTCTAATGGATACATCTCTCTTATGATGAGACTCTCTACAAACACTTGACATTATTTCACTGAACTGTTGATACACAATATATTGATTTTATTTCATGTTTCATTATATTTATTTTATTTACATCAATGTGTTTCTGAATTTATTAATAATTATAAATGTAGTTCAGAGGCACACTTAAATTAAATATTTCATTTTAAGAGTCATATTTTCAATCTTCAAATTTATAAAATGTTTTCAATGTTTGCAAGCTGCGGAAATGGCAGTTTGCATTAAATCTGCTGAAGCAAAAGAGGGCGCTAGTGCTTGTTCCAAGTCAGTTTTTTACGTAGCTTTTAATTTTCCTTTGTATTTGCTGTATTGTTTGTTCATTTGTTTGTTTGAAACTCAAAAATAGTTTTTTGCACATGAAGGTTAATTTGTCCACGACCTATGGTATCCAGGCAAATAAAATTTGGGGTTTTGAATCCCTCCATGGGGATTAAACCGAAGGCAAGATCGCTTATTTTCCGGTGACCAGCTCGACGTATATTTCAGAACAAGAACCATATGAAATACCAAGATCGATTTTATCATTCATAAGTATTTATGTGGTGTATGGTTATATATTTCTTTTAAATAAATATTTTTTTTTAACTTTTCAACTAAAATTTTTTTTAGATATTAATATTTAGCGGGAACTATTTTAGATGGATTTAGTTGTCTGATTTTACTGCACAAGCAGCGACTTCATTATAGCCATCCCTTTATTGAATGTTGTGATTACTAACTGTAGTTATAATCACTACGTTAAAATAAAAAATTAAACCTTAAATTGGTAATAAAAGAACTGTTGAATCTTGATTAATTATTAAAGTAAAAGGTATATGCATACAATAAATTATTTAGTCTTCACGTGCTTGACAAGACTTTTAGAGAACCGTATTTTTTTCCATTTCTGTATATTTATCTTTGCTGAAATGTTTTTCAAAATAAATGATAAGTAATCATTTTCCTATTTAAATAAGGAACTATTATTCCACCATCCTATTTAAATTAACACAAAAATGATTTTTTTTTGCGTGTGTGAAAAATAATCTAATTAAGTTAGTAATTTCTTTTATCATTCATAAAAATCTTTCTAATTTGTGAAAATATTTGAAAAATTCTCTTTTTTCATTCATAAACTTTAAGAAAAAGGAATAACAAGACACAGACCATAAAGTTTGAAATAATCTTAATACAAATTACTTAAAAAAGATAACAATTTAAATTTAGTAACTACTCTTGGAAAATTCAAATTTGACTTTCTTTTTTGGTACTAAAGAAATATATAAATTATTCTTTATTGTTTTCCTTTTTCCAAACCCAGCCATTCTCTTTACGACTTTCGATTGAAAACAGCCTTTTCTTTGGTTCACTACTTATCACTTTTGAAGTTGATTCCATGAAATTTGATCCACCAAATGGAGGTGGGGAATCAAGCTATTCCTCACTCTATTGTTTAAACCAGAAGAATCATTGACAGCTTGTGGTTTCATATCCACTGTAGAATGTGAAAAGAAGTTTTTTTGAAATAAGAGATTTCTTTCCTTCTTAAGTTTTCTTTACTTGGGGTCTCAATATTTAATTTTAAGAGATAGTTTATTTTTGACTACTATTTTCAGCATTTGATTCCCCCAAAATGGTGTCTTTAATTAAAATCTCGTATGTCCACTATGAATTTTAAACTTATTTTTTTAATTCCTTGGATTCCTCTCTTAATTTTTGGAAAAGTAGTAGAACCAGATTCTTGTCAAATAGTTACAAAATGATTTATATTATTTGATTTACTATAAACAAACGATTGCTTACTTTATTCTTCAATTCAATGTATTTTTATGCAGTTACGTATGTATTTTACAAGCAAAATGATAATAATAGTTTGTTATGGGATAATTTCCACAAAGATATACTGCAATTTTCAGATCATCTATAAATTCAGTTGATACCTTTCTCGGTAATATGTTGCAAAGTTTCCCCGCTTTTTAAATTTGTTGTCATTCCGAAATACTCAAAAAACGTAAAGACTCGTGTCTACAAAATCTTATTTATAGATTTCCTTTCATCCAAAATAATATTGATTTTTCACAAGGTTTCTGTCTTAAAATTTATTTATTGCACACAAACAAGAGTAATTTCATTTTCAATTTTTACCCTACTTAAAAATGCAATAACAATAGATAGTCAATACCATCAATAACTAACGTGATTTTTGATCTTCAGTTTTGAAAGAAATATATGCTCTATAAATTATTTTTGTCTAACTACTTTAAAAAAATATTTATTTAAAAAACCATATCAATTAAATAAATTATCTTCTTCTTTAGTCGGTAATTAGTTCGTATAACATGACGTTTAATTTTGGTAATTTAAAATCAAATTTGCAGCAGTAATTCCCATTAATAACTTTTCTAAATAATTTTTCCCTTAGATGCCATCTCATTTTGCACAAAATTAATTTGAAAATATTTAGTATGTTGTTTAAACCTTTGTTTGAGTGAAGTTTTAAAAACAGGATCATAATAATTCAATCTGTCTCTAGGTTTACTCAAAATAAGTTTTACAATATCGTCGATTAATAATTAATTTATATGATTTTTTATCTGCCATTTAAATATGATTTTATTCAAGCATTACCAAACACAGAAAATGTCTGTTAAGTCTACTACAGATATTTGGATAATAATTTTCAAATCACGGAACAACACTGAATTTTAGAGTTAGAGAGTTGAGGAATTCTTATCTTTTTATTATAGCATGAAACACCAGGAGCCTTTAATTCTGTTTTAAGGGACAATTTTTGTTCTTAACTAACGCTTTTTCCTTTTAAAGTTAGGACGTGCTTTTAATCGTTGTCTTTGTTCTATCGACACTTTACTTTATTTCCGCGAGTTAGCTTTCAATCATTTTCATAAAATTGACTTTTATAAATGTTTATTAATAATTAGAGAGTTTTAAAATGTATTCATTTATTTATTGCTTTTCAGTATTTTATTTTTGGTAATTTTTTTGACTATTCTTAATTTTAGACTTTTTGTCAAAATATGTGTTACTGTTGTTAGTTTATATGCAAAATCAAGTTTTAATCTACTGTTCAAAAATAAAGTTTTGTTTCTGAGTAGATTTTTACCTGTTAAACTGTGTGTGAAAAATAGCTCTGAGAAGAGTTTCAATTAAATAGTTTAATCTGAGTTTGAACAATATTTAAAGAGGTGCATTTTTCTCCTATTTGTACAACATTCAACAGGAATTCGAGTCAAATAATGCTTCAAATGGTATATACGATGCATATGAAACAAAATATATGCTTCAAATGGAAAACGATTAAATGTCTTATTTAAAAATGTGAATATTAAGTTATTCTCTGAGTATTACCTTATTCCGAAAAAAGTCCTTTTTCTGAAGTCAAGCATTTTTAAACAGCAGTGTGTCCTCAGCTTGCAAAAAAAAAAAAAAAAAAAACATAAGTAAGAGTAGAAAGAAGTTTTGTGATTCCTTAAATTGTGCTTAGAAAATAGTTTAAATTACATTTTGAGAGTGATGAAAATGTTAAAATTAAGAACTATCTAAATTTGAATAAGTTTTCCTGAATTTTTTATTGATAAAACCATTAAATACTTTAACTTAGTGTTCAATTAACATTACTTCATAAGGAGATTAAAGATTAAATCACTTCGGACATTGGAATTAAAGCGAAATACAGTTGAACAGCATTATATTTCCTCGTAATAGAGAATTATAAAACCAAAACGCGAGCAAGTGTCGAAAATTAAACATTTGTGTAAAAATTTTTTCAAAATATTAAATATGTTAGAAAATACTGCATAATTCTTTTTTATATAAATTTAATTAAATATTTAAATATTTTAAGGAAAATTTCCATCAACAGTTATCTAGTAATTTAATTTTATGAGGGAACGTCTGATATTAAGAACAGAAATTAATTTTATAGTGATATTTTAAAAGAAAATATTTTCGTTTGACCTAGATGCTATTGTCCTAACCAATTTAATTTTGCATTTATAATATATCTTTATATTGTAATTGTTTTCACACGTAAGCAAATCCACCTCGTATCAATAATTATATTGAAACATATTTTTCCTTTTACTAGCGTCTGTCCCAATATGAGGACTTTTTGAATAAAGATTCTTTTATATATTTATTAAAGTTAAATGTTTTCATAGAATTTTAATGTACTTTTTTACTACACCATATTCAGTTTATTTTTAAATTTACAGAAATTCGCATACCTTTAATTGTTTGCTTTCAAACTGTCCAATTTGATTCATGAAGCTATCGAAGCATTTTATCACATAAAGTTTGTATCTTATGAATTTTATTCAAATTATTTAGACAATCTTATATATCAGTGAAATTAAATTTCAAAATGGAAATAGTGTGAAACTGATATGGCATTACGGTCATTGCTGATTTACGGGAATTACTTTCTTAAAATAGATATTTATATAATCCATTCTAGAAAGAAATTATAAAATTATATTTAAAATGTTATCAGCCAAATTTCTTAAATATAATTATTTTTGAGCAAAACAAAAGTAAATATTATCTGAATTACCCACAGGTTTGCTTACTAACATATTATCGTAATAAGATTTCTAATTAGAAAGTCAGTTGAGAAATTTAATTTTTCATTATCATTCCGAAAACAATTTCAAAAAATATTTTTACGTTTCTCTGTATATAAAACTAGTATGATGACTACGTTATTATTTTAAACTTATCTTAAAAGCAAACTATACATGAAAGAATTATCTTTCTATTGAAATCTTTTAACATATCAATATTTAATTTCAAACATAAATTTAAGAGAAACATACACCTATTGGAAAATTTACCATTCTTTGCATTTTTGCACAGTTGTACAATATGAAAGAAACAAAATAATAGTACATGAATCTCTTTTCGAAGAAAATAATTTTTAATTATATTTAAGTAGTGATGTACCTAATACATATTACTTGTACCTAATACTTAATTATGCATTTTCGTCAAGCCATCTTCTCATAAACAGTCTTCTTTTGTAAAAAATGCACCATGCAATATCACAAATATATTTTATAAAAACTTTCGAATTGATACAGTGTATCAATTCGAATGCTTAAGAAAATATTCTTCAAATAGTTGTTTTAGAAATAGCACACAATTTTGACAATAATCAATAATAATATATAATAATAAT
>JAPDSC010102285.1:565224-579340 GCA_026290005.1 Latrodectus geometricus | reverse complement strand
ATATATATATATATATATATATATATATATATATATATAACTCATCATCAAACTGAAATCAATTCCAACTTTTACTCTTTTGCATGCGTTATGTCTTCTGTCATGGATATTATGTTAATTGTTAAATGGTTCTTTTATCCATTCAATATTTCAATGAAATAATTTCTCAAGCCCACCAGTAAACTCTAAAAAAACTATGCTGTGCATTTCCGAAACAATGCTATCTGCAAATAAAGTAAGTCAAGGCGACGAGAGGTACTTAATTCTGTCTGTGGTAAAAATCAAAGGTCTTCGATTTCGGTCACGTAGCGAGAGTGAGTTAAACACTTATGATTGGGTATTTTTTCATTTTGGACAAATTTACGTGAATTTCCTTGATTGATTTTCTCTTTAGCTGTACCCTTATCAAACTCTAACTGTACACTTGGTGGTACGTGCACCCCACTTTAGAAAACCTGTCATATAACAATATTATGTAAATTCCTCAATTCAGTTTTATAATTTTTTTTAAAGTTATTATATTATGTGTCTCAATGGTGTATATTCTTGCTGTATGTAACAGTTGTATATATCTCAGTTGTATGCTCATACAAATATAATAATAATTAATATAAGATCATGCATATACACATTTTAACATTAGAATTAAAACTATTCTGGCATTGATTTCCTTAGTGATGATCATTTTTTTTTAATTTAACAACTAATTAAATACATAATTAAATATTGAATAGATTCATTTTTTAAATTAATCAAAATATAAATGTTGTAATATTTTAGTTCTTTCTAATTTACAATTTATTTTTTGAAAAAAATTAATATATTAATTATATAAAAATAGATGAAGCACACAGGTCATTAAATAACATTTACAATCAGTGAAATTGCTAAAAATAATACAATTTTTTGAATACATTCTCTTTGTTGATGAAATTAATTATTTAAGCTTATAAAGAACTACATTATGCCATTCTCATCTTGATTAAATATGAATATTTATACAATCTTAAAACGAAGCAATGATTAGTCCTGTTACTAATTTTTCGGCAGAAATTATGACAGAATTCGCTTTGCAATTAACTTACCTGCCAAATAATATTACGTAAGAGTATGTTTTATTTATAATTACATTATGTGTAAATAATGTCATTTTTAAGGCATATGAAAAAAAAAAACAAACTTCTTTTTTAAAATCAGATGTTAACTAACAGAAAATGCGTGTTATTAAGTTTTAAATTTTCCTTTAATAAAAAATATATTACATAAAATGTGAATTATAGAAGCGTTTAAATGAACTATGAATGAATATGTGTCACTATATATTAATTTGAAAATTAATTAAAATTATTAACTAATCAAACTAGTTTCAATAATAATGAAACAAATTATTATAACTTTATTTATAATTAATATACATTAATTTATAAATTTGGCTGACAAGTGAGTATTGACAGAAAAATTTAATTTCCTGTACTTAATACCTGTGCCATAGTTTGATTTGTGATCAGTTTGAAAAAAAAATGTGACTAAAAATGTTTAGTTACATTTTTTTTTGCCGATACCGTCACAAAAATGCAAAAAATTTAATATCTTGCTAATCAGAAAATTAGGTTTAAAGTATTTCTAATTAACCTGTATTATAATATTGGAAATGTGACTGATTATTTAGCTTCCCTTTAACAATATCAAAGTTATAAATACTTAAATAAATATATATAAAATCATTGTAAACATTTATATTTAAAAATGTATTTTATAAATGGCATGTTAAATAATTAAAAATTCACATAATAAAATAAATATATAAGTTTATTTTTCTCACATTCTTACAAATAAATTTCCTTTGAAATGTGGTAATTTTAGAAGAATGTAATTTACGCATTTATTCATGTTTTAGGCTTCTTCATTACTTAAAAGTGACAAATTTATTCATTTTAGAATGAATTGAAGAAACTGCTTTGTTTCTTTATGCTTAACTTATTACTTAACTTCATTCTGAAGCAAAATTAAAAATTTATAATTATAAACAAATGAACACTTTGTTATATTTGGATGTTCAATGTTGAAATATAAATTAAAATCAAGAAATCAAAGAATTTGGTTATATAGTTTCAAAAAAAAGAACCACTTTTGATTTTTTTTGCATCATTAATAAAATTTTGTGACTGCAAATTCATTAGTTTGAATCTGGCATACACTTAAGCAATTGTGATGTTGAAATTCTGCGAGTTGACGAGTTATGGTTTAATGTTCCTCTGAGCGGAAAAATTTAAGGAGACAAAATTTGTCTACTTCACTAAAATTTTATCAACTTTTTTATTTGCTTGTGGTTCAAAATTGGCAAATATTTCTTCTAGATTAATCCTATGGTATAATCCTCAGACCATTACAAATATTTAATTGCATCTCTAATTTGAAATAAAGGCACAAATAAAATAATACAATTACCATAGAAAAAATAAATCGTAAATGTAAGTTTATTCTTTTAAGCATGTATTAATATTTGGATAATAAAATTTCTATGCTTACAAAGTACTTTAAAATACATTTTATACATATATTTTAAGACCTTATATGAAGATAAATGTGACTTTTGTCAAATTATTATGCACTTCAAATGAAAAAAAAATGGGTTATTTTATTTGATAAAAGATTTATACATGCCGTTTTAAGAAAGTTTGGATACCATTTGAATCATTCTGTTATCATTACACTTGAATTAAAATGTGAATAAAATAGACATTCCTATTTATAAATATACACTTTGAATAAATGAATGTGAGAAATTGTAGAAGAAATGTGAGAAATTGTAAGAGAAATTGTATTGCATGTAAGAAATATAAAATAATAATTAAAGAAATTTTTGGAATTTCAATTTTCCTGAAAATTGCAATTAAATATTTTTTTACAGAAAATAGTGATTACGTTTTAATAGTAGTTTGCATGGAATGATTATATGTGCAATAATTATTATTTCATTCGTTATTGGTTCATATACTGTAATGCTTAGGTATACCTCATTGTATTGCTATTCCCATGAAAAAAATAACCTTCGAATTATTTTAGTTAGGTATCAACTGGATATTTGTCCATAGAAACTTTCATTATTTTCTTGTTAATCTATTCTACTATTTCTTTAGTTCTTTTAGCACCATATATGAATAAATACACACAATAATCGCCAAAACTGACTAGAATGGAAAGAAAACAAGCAGATGTATTTCTAATAATGAAAACAACACCTGATTTCTTATAACTCTGGTATTTTTAAATACAAAAAATGGAGAAATTTGAATTGTGATGCTTTAATGTAAATGGTGCAAAATGCATTTGTTTATTTCAAAACAAATATCATTTGAGAATATACTTGCTATTTACTTAATGTAAATGTTGATTGCGTCTTTTATTTAAAGATTGAATAATATAAAATAAAAGGTATAGGGTTTAAGTGAAGGTATAGTATTCAAGAACAGGATTTACTATTGTTTTAAGGTGATACGCAAAACACATAATCCTAGTTTGTTATATAGATTTTTATATTATACGTAAGAAAAAAAGATAGAATGAATATGATGACTTCATTGAAATAATATAAGGGATCTTAATATTATAGATATTATAGAAGTAACATATATCAACATAAAAATTATTATTGCAATTCTGAATATAAATTTTTCTGTGCTAGATATAGTTAAGAAAACATCGAAATACGATAAACCCTCATATATGCGTAATGAAACAAGGCTATAGTAGAGAATGTAAAGTTTATCAAGCAGACTATAGTAATTCTCTCCAACCCCTTACTAGCTTCTGAGTTGCGATCCATAGTAAAAATAAGCATGCTATATTTTTAAGTTTTGAATAAAATTAAATGTGTGAGATTTATGATAGATTTATAGGCATAAGTTCATAGTGAGAAGTGTTTTATTGAAGTGATATTTACAAATTTATTTTTGCATTGTTGGTGTTTTAGCACTAAAAGAATGACAATGCCAGCATTTAATTATAATCGAAATCTGTTTGTTAGCCATGTAAGAGACATATTTCTATTGTTCAATTTGTTGAACTTTAGAAATCATTTCATAAATACCAGTTCATTAACTTAAATAAGGCTATATTAAATCAAGTCAACATTGTAATACCGGATAAATTTAGATCTTTGCTTCTAATACATAACTTAAAAACAGTCACGAAATTAGAGCAAAGGAGAAATTTGAATTATTTTCTTCTAAAGCAGTTTCAAATTCCTATATATTTTTCCGTCTAAAAATTTATCAGTCACCATATTGAAAATGGAAATAGAGAGAAATAGCAGTTATTTTAAGCGACAATGAAAGAAAAACATATATATTTTTCAATGACCTATACAAATAAAATACAAGAAAAATCTTTGTACTTAGCATTGCCGATTAAAACACATAACATTCAGCAAAGTGTGTTAAATTTATACTACCTAAAATGTACACTTGCTGACCTGCAAAGAGAGGCCGAATGCATGTCATGTAAGGGATGCATGCAATAGTCCGCTTGAATGTACATTTTAAGGTAGGAATTTTCACTTATGCGATTATCATATTTGTTACATGAAATTATAAATAACTATAAAAAAATAAAATAGTTTCTTACCTTAAAATGTACCTGAATCAAAGGACAAATACTATACATATGTACGTGCTCTTGCATTGTTGCTAAATTATATGTTGAAATATACATTTCATATGCGTATCATACTGATTATGTGCATTAAATTATAAATCTGTAACTATAAATCATTTATAAAAAGGTAATTTTTTCTTTGATTAAACAATTTATTCAGAGAAATTGAAAACTCGCCCAAAGTCATTAAAATGAATAATGAATTAAAAAAACGAGTTTAAACAAACCGTGTAAAAATGAACTTCAGTCACATGTTTTCATAATTTTAAAACAAACTCATTTTGTGATGCATTTTACAAACCCTAATGATTACATACTTCATTATTAAAGTCTCAGCTCACTATGCACAACTATTTACATGTCATCTCATTTGAAAACATTTTCCGGTACTTTTCAAGGGGATTACAGGTATTAAATATTAATAACTCGTAACATCATTGCCATAAACTTTTAGAATGAAATTCAGTCATAATTTGAAGATTATTGCAAAAATTGGTTTTACTGTTCATGAATGAATGAGGATACTTATATTAAAATAAAGGATCGCAAATGTGCATTCATCAAAGAATTAAAGTCATACTTTAACATAATTCTTTGAAACTTCATTCATTAATTCCACCTTCGTTGAAATAATTACGATTTTTATAATATAGTAAAGAGTATCGATAAAATAAATTATGTTGACAGTTTTCCTAAAAATATAATTGTGTGTGTGGGGTTTCTAGTTAAAATCTTTTAAATTTATCATCAATGATGCTAAATTAATCAGACATTTTTTTTCAAATACCAATTACTTATTTTTATTTTTGATTACTACTAATTCATTATAAGCATTTAATATTTACTTCTGAATTATTGTAAAAATAGGTTACGTTACATCATTTTTATGTTATATTTTCTTATCAAAATTCAATAGAAATGATTTAGGGAAATAGAGCCGGAGAAAATATATTGTTTCAATTATTGGATAAAGATCTGGCATCATATAATTAAGATGATGCAGTAAATATTCATTAAAACTATATTAAAATTTTGTATTTATTCAAAACACCAGAAATATTGACAATATGTTATACCATATTCACTAAGAGTAAGATTTATTCAGTATGTTTATCATAAAATTTTCTTTATTAAGAAATCATTATAAAGTATGGTCTATAATTCTTGGTTTTAACAAATAAAAAATAAGTTACAGAAAAATTTTTCTTTAAAGGTTCAAATAAATTAACATAGAAATTTACCGAGTCATCTTATTATACACTACTGGCCATTAAAATTGCTACACCAAGAAGGCAATATGCTACAGACGTAAAATTTATACGAAAGGAAGAAGGTGCTGTGATATGCAAATGATTAGCTTTTCAGCGCATTCAGACAGAGCAGGCGCCAGTAGCGACACCTGCATTGTGTTTAAATGAGGAAATTGTTCAGCCGGTTCCTCATACACAAATTGCATTTGAACGCTGTTGCCTGGTGAAAAGTTGTTGTGTTGCCTCGTGTAAGAAGGAGAAATGCTTACCAGCACGTTTTTGACTTTGATAAAGGTCGAATTGTAGCGTACCGTGATTGCGGTTTATCTTATCGCAGTATTGCTGCTCGCGTTGGTCGAGATCCAATGACTGTTAGCAGAATATGGAATCGATGGTTTCAGGACAGTAATACGGAACACCATGCGGGATCTCAACGGCCACCTATCTCTAGCAGCCGAGAAGACAGGCATATTATTCGCATGGCCGTAAGGGATCGTGCAACCATGTAGTGAACCAAGATCCGTGAGACAAGAAACGGGGTCGTTTGGAAGACATCAAGTGATAATGCTCTTCACAAGAACACGAACTGCACGAACAGTTCGACGATGTTTGCAGCAGCATGGACTCTCAGCTTGGAGACAATGGCTGCGGCTTCCCTTGCCTCTGCGTCATAGACAATAGCGTCTTTAATGGTGTGATCAACGACGAACCTGGGTGCACGAATGTCGAGACGTCATCTTTTCAGATGAATCCAGGTTCTGTGTACAGCATCATGATGGTCGCATCCGTGTTTGGCGGCATCGTGGTGAACTCACACTGGCAGCGTGCATTCGTCATCGTCTTACTGGCCCATCACCTGGCATGTGGTATGGGGTGCCATTTGATATACGTCTCTGTCACCTCTTGTTCGCATTGACGGTGCTTTGAACAGTGAACGTTACAATTCTGGTGTGTTACGACTCGTGGTTCTACCCTTTATTCAAGCCCTGCGAAACACTACGTTTCAGCAGGATAATGCCCGACCACATGTTGCCGGTATTGTACGGACCTTCCTTGATACGGAACATGTTCAGCTGTTGCCCTGGCCCGCACGTTCTGCAGATCTTTCACCAATAGAAAACGTCTGGTCAATGGTTGCCGAGCGACTTGCTCGTCACAAAACGCCAGACACTACGGTTGAGGAACCATGGCATCATGTTGAAACTGCATGGGCACCTGTACCTCTACATTCAATCCAATGTCTGTTTTACTCAATGCCCAGGCGTATAACTGCTGTTATTACTGATAGAGGTGGTTGTTCTGGGTACTGATTTCTCAGGATCTATCCAGCCAAATTTTTTGAATATTTAATCACTCATTATTTCTAGTATAATATATTTGTCCAATAAATATCATTTTGTTATCTGCATTTCTTCCTGGTGTAGCAATTTTAATGGCCAGTAGTGTATTATACGAGCCGTTTATTTTGAAAGTGGCCTAAGTCCATTTATTTTCAAATCGAGATATTTAAGGGTATGTGTTTCAATGAATTTAAAAATATACATTTAGGATACTAATGAGTCATGCTACTTAAGGGTATCTAAACGTGTTAAATTTATATCTCCTATTAAAATAGTGACAATTATTAAGTGAATAATATGAGTTTTGTTATCAAGAATGGAGTTAGATCACTTTCATAATTAACAAGTAAATTTATTATAAAATTTTAAAATGTCCAAATCCATTCAATATAATTTAAAATGCTTAAAATTGACAAAAAAAAAAAAAAAAAAAAAAAAAAAAACACTGATTTTATTTTATATATCTTGAAAACACTTCGGAAACATAATTTATGCGATTCAAAACCAAATTTTGAATACACATAATGCGTTTGTAATATGCTACTGAGGCAGTTAACTTGGGTTAGCTTCATCTTACGTTACCTTCGTTAATTAACTTCATCACTGCTTTCCGATATTATTAATAGTAAACGTCTAAATTTAAGTATACATGCAGTTAGGCCACTTTCAAACTTCACAATTCAATTATTGAACTAACTCTGAAAACTTAATTGTCAAGAATTATCGTATTTGTTCAGAATAAAAGCAACCTGAAATGCTTTTCTGATAAAACACATGAATTCATACAAAAAATCATGGTAACCAGAAAAAATTGAAAAATGGAGTTGGGCCATTTTCAAAATAAATACGGCTCGTATAAGAGAACAAACACCAGCTGTTTAATTCCACAGATCATATATTTTTATCAACGCCTGAATCAGAATCATTGTGTTGTGTTCAAGAAAACTTTCGTACCAAAAATTGAAAAATATTATCCAAACGAGAATTAATATTTGCTGAAACAGGAATTAGTTTGAAAAAAATTGCTAACCGAAATTCACATGTCTTTTACAATCTGGCGAAGTTAATTTTAATTTCCTTTGCAAACTGAAGAATACAACAGATAATATAGTATTATGTAATCGACAACTTTCATTCAAAAATTAACCTATATTTATTTCACTTAACTATTTAAGGGTAACCCAATTTAATTAAGTTCTCCTTGGATAACAAGAATCATAAAAGAAAAATTACAATTGTAAAATTTAAAGCATTAGAGCAAAAATTTCAAATACCATTTCCGGTATAATTTGGTCAATGCTATTTATTGTAAAGGGAAACAACAATTTCGGTTTATACTCCGTTAAAAGCAAAGGATAAATTTATTTGAATTTTACTGTTTTATCTTCGTGAAAAACATTGTAGAAGCTGGAATTCAATCGTCTAAAATATTAACATGAATCAATTCCTAGGTTAGTAAATGAATTCAATTTAATTTGGTTGGTTTACAAATGGGAGACAGAAAGAATTTACTTCTTTTACGACAATGCTCTTTGTTTAAAGATTTATAAGATAAACTGGATATTTTTAATAATATTAAGGTACTAAAATTTATTTATATTTGAATTTTATGAATCAAATACGAGAAAAAATTAACTCAGATATTGAAAAATTAGCTAATGTATTTTCATGAACAAAAACAGCATAAAATTTTCATGAAAAATTTTTTTTAAAATTCATGAATAATATAAATTTCTTGAAAAAATCACTCTTAAATGTATTTTTAGAAATATCTATCTATTAAAGAAATTATCTTCAAAATTATAATTTTTATTTATAATTTCATTATTATATTTATTATATTCATTATTATATTTATTATATTCATTATTATATTTATTTATAATTTCATGATTTTTATATACTGAAACGATTCTTTATTTGTTTGAGATATTTATCTAACAATTTTCTAGCCAATGGGTGAAATCTACCACCTGAGCTCTATATTTTAAATATATAATGTGATTAAAAATTATTTTTCAAATTCAATTTGGAAAACTCTGATGATAAGCAATTCGTTTTTCTAAATATGCTCATATTTGCATCTTAGAAGAATGATTTCCTTGGAAACAAATACCTCAAAACTTTTAATTTAATAAGATATTAATAAATAATTAAGAACGTGTTTAATAACTGAATTTATATGGTATAGAAACTCTAGAATCAAAATTAATTTCAATGATTTTACCAATTATTGTGTGTTTTGTATTGTTGTAAGATTTACTTTGATGGCCTTATAGAGGTATTGCAACAAATAAATTTAAAAACTCTCATAAGCTTTTATTTATGAAAGCCTTTACACAATTTGTACAACTCTATTTATTCAATAGTTTCTTAAAAGAGTACACTTCCACCCTTATGAGATCATACCAATAGGCCAAACAAAGTGTGATAAAATTTAACTCTGGATTCAACCTATTCAGGCCATATTAAAATGCAACTTTTTGTAGGACAAATTATCCAAACGCAAGGCCTACAATCAATTTTGTAACAAAAAGAATTTCATGTAAAATAATAATAAAATACTCATAGCTGTTTCTCAAGATCTCAAAATTAAAAATGAATTTTGAAGGAAACTGCAACATCCGTTACATTAAGTCTACTTATTCCAGTCAACATAGAATGTGGGAATTTCCTCAACTGTACAAAGTGTAACTTATATCCACAGCTAAAAATTATTCATTCGAAAAGAAAGTGTTCTGAATTATTACGCACGATGTAATTATATTATGTAGGGTAAAAGGTTGGCTTTCCGAAGTAAATTCGAATTGAATAAACTGAAATACCACCTATATAGGTTTAATTAATAACATGGTTAGAAATGTATTAAACAGGAAAGAATAAAAGTAGATTTTGAATGGAAATCCTAACCTTTAAAAAAAAAAATTCTGTATTTACATTATTAATATTACAATCATTGTCATTTAAAATATTATATTGCAAACTTACATTACAAATATATGTCTATGAAGGATTATGGAGAACTTTGGATTTTATCAGATAGCTTACTTCAACATCTTCACAACTGGTTTCTGATAGGTGACCTGACTAGTATTTCAATCTTGAATAAGTTAAAACAGATTTCGCAGCATCACGAGATTCATTTAGAGTGGATCCCTTCACACATAGATATCCATGGGAACGAGCTTGCAGACAAACTTGCAAGGGGGAGATGCTATCAACCGATGCCAACTTCATCTATCCCTACCTTTCAGGAGTTGTACTTCCGAAAAAGGAACAAATTATGGCGGATTGGAGGATTCCTCCAACTCACCACTAGTATATGAGTGGGAAGCCGGGACTCGCCAGTGGGCACATTAAGTGCCTCTCGTTTTTTGAGAGAAGAAAGAAATACGACTCCTGCACAAAGTGGCTTCGCAACGGCACATTTTGGATTGTATGGGCCTCTCTAGGGAGGACCTCTATGCAACTTCCCTTTTTGTGCTGGACATTTTAAGAGTCAACGGAATCCTAGATCTTGTTTGACTCCTTCATGCTTT
Organism: Latrodectus geometricus; assembly: GCA_026290005.1. Classification (NCBI taxonomy): domain Eukaryota; kingdom Metazoa; phylum Arthropoda; class Arachnida; order Araneae; family Theridiidae; genus Latrodectus; species Latrodectus geometricus. Next base: position 568,555 of record JAPDSC010102285.1, on the reverse strand, counting down.
GGAGGGTAAGAAAGAAGAAGACAAATATTTGCCTTAATAAAATTTCGACCATGGGGATAGATTAAATAAGAAAGTGCAAAGTTAAATCTAAATTTCGAAGGCATTTATTTAATTTAAGCGAGTTTTTTCAGATTATTAAAAAATTACTAAATAAAAAATTGATAAAAGTGTTATAACAATATTGTTTACATTTCAGTGAATACATAAAATGCTTTGCTTAAACTTGAAGGTAAGAGATACAATTTGGCATCAAATTTACAAAAAATAGATTTTTGCAATTTTGAAGTGTGTATCTTCTACAACTTATAATGTTTAAATTTATAATGCTAAATATTCATGTGTCTTAAGTATTCATTTATAATGTGTTTCTCATACAACTATATAAAAGAATATTTAAGAAATTAATATGTAGGGTATTTTAAAAATTAAAGTAAGAGAATGTATGTTATTTTTTAAAATTAATTTCAAATCACACATTTTCTTAAGGGTTTCAAGGAATTTATGAATATAGATTTTACTTGAAATCTCATAATATCGGGAAGTTCATTCTGTATTTTACTTTTTAATTTCTTGTGAGGATTTGAATCTGTCAGCTACTAATCTCAAGGTATCTAAGTTAAAAATTATTTTACAACATCAGCCAATGCAATCAACATAACAAGAATTAATTTATCATATATATGTTTTCATATATATATTCTTTATTTTATATTCTACATACATTTACAAATGAGCATTTTAAATATATATGCGAATATTTTACTAAATAAAATGGGCAAACAATACTTGAAAGAAGTCATAGCTACATATTTCTTATCAACGCGATTTAAGGAAAAATTGTTTAATTAAAAATATTATGTTTTTCTTAAACTACAAAATGGGAGAATAGTGTTTTTCTCAGAATTAAATGCAAAAATGTTTAGTCTAAAATCGTTGCTAAGTTTATTATATAACGTACTCAACAACTGTTATGTGTGGTGTGAATAACCAAAGATGCTGAAGACTGCAGATAAGGTCGGTAGATGTTTCATTTCTACTTTGAACAGAGAGTATTAGATTTTTCGTGGAATTATTCAAAAGACATTATTCAAAAGAGTACATTTCACCAATGATACATTTTCTTAGAAAGCTACTCACAGAGATTTAAAAATTGTACCATCATTACTACTCGTTATAGTTAACTTCCTCTGTGAGCAAGCGACACCTTCTATGTATTGTCATGTGCGTCGGCCTAGAACCTCCTTTAACTACTATTCTAAAAATATTTTTTACAGTGGTTAGGCATTACAGCCTGCATAATACTATGCAAAAAGATCTTCATCGCAATAAAAAATTTAATAAGCACTTAATTGTACAAAAATAGGGGTATACATTTAAAAGGAAAATAAAAGTTGATATTAAATAATAAAAAGTTAGATGAAAAGAAGATAATTAAATCTAAGCTTGTAATAACTATATACAAATAATGCAATCTTGAAGATGATAGTCAAAATTCCAGATACTAATGATCACTTTAAATATTTAATCAAAAAATGAGTTAAATAGATAGTATTCATTCAGTGTATGACTGTTTCGAATCTATTGGAAAATCAGATGCTTGGTGACGTTGTTTCTGTTGTCTTTCTTGACATAATCTATTTCATTTAGAGGAGAGGAATTGTAGTATATAGATTATTTTGTTCATTCTAGATGCATTTTGGAAGCAGAATTTTATAAAGGCAATATGAGCTTCTTAAGAATGATATTTATTTGTAAAACTTTTGCTAAACTAAAATTCTTTATATAATGTAATGAAGTTCCTTGTTATCCACATAATCAGTTAATGTTTGGTGTCCTCTTTATTCTATGAAAATAATAGAGCAATAGCCCATGATTTTATTTGTCAGAAAGTAATTTGTAGATAAATACTTTGTCGATACACTGTTAAAAATAGTGTAGGCTCTTCTTTTAGAGTAATTTGATTATCCCATAAATATTGCCAGATTTTGAAGAGCCTCTTTTTAATGATATTTCTGAAATGTGATAAAGGTTATTTAAAATATGTTATTGGTAAGTTGCTATCTACATCTGCCTCTTTTGCCTTGCAACCAGAAAGCTCATTTCCTATTGTGCCTACATAGGCTTTGGCCTACAAGAATTTAAGATTATTTTTTATAACAGTATATTATGTATTGAAGGTTATTTATAATTGGTTAAATATGATTTGGATTAAATAATGAAAATAATGCCGTATTGCTGTCAATCCACACACACAGATTTTCACATTAGTAAATTCCCAGTTACTTACATAGATTATTGCATTTACATTGCTTTGACCTGATAAGCAGTATGTTTTTGAGATAATCTAATTTTGCTTGAATCATTTTTAGATACATCTGGGTAAATATTAATGTCAGTAGACACTTGTTTTGGCGAGAAATGAAATAATATATTAGAGTGTGGAATATTATGAATTTTTTATTTCAAATTAAAAGATTGGTAGCACTTTTATAAATAGAAGTTTCATATTGTTCTTAACGAATAATATTACTGTCTAAATGTTTTATCTAAATTTGGTTGAAGAATGTCAGTCTTTAGATTAAGCATTTTTGACAATCCAGGTTATGATGGTACACTGATTAGAACCTGAAGAGCTAATGTTTATGTAGTCTTGAAACATCTAGAAATGTGAAAAAATTGCCTTTGTAAACATTCCAAATGCTTTATTTTTCAAACTGTTGGTAAATAATACCACGCTGAACACTCATATGTAACCATTTTTTTTCCATTATCGTTTTGTGAATTATTTTAGTGACTAATTTTTAAACCCATTTTTGAAAATCAATTAAACTTAGTTTTTGGACTATTTGCATATATTTAGCTTTTTGGCTCCGCATATGAGACAGAAATGATATCTTATTGTCAATAGTTACTCCCAAGTATTTAAATGCTTTAACTCGTTTTAAACTAAGAGAAAGTTTGGGATTAAGTTTATAAATCTTTTTGACTTTTCTATATTCATTGCACTTGATTTCTGTACGAAGATTTTCAGTTTCAGTCTTTTACGAAAAGTTTTAAGCTGATGTAGAGATTCATTGCAATTTCTTTTCAGTTCTTCTATTGCATTAACTGATGCTATTAACATTGTATCATCTTCGAAGGCTATTATTTGGGTATGTAATTGCCAAATTTCGGTAAGGATTTTATTATAGTATACATTCCATAAGATTGTTCCACCTATTGATCTTTGAGGGCATCCATAGTTATGAGAAAATTCGATGTTACCTCAATTACATAAACCCTGTAGTTTTCGACCATTCATAAGTTGTAGATTAATTTAGTAATGTTAGAT
>JAPDSC010102285.1:545447-565124 GCA_026290005.1 Latrodectus geometricus | reverse complement strand
ATATATATATATATATATATATATTAGTTTTATATAATGAGTGTTGTAGTCTATTTATAGTTCATTTTTTTAAACCTTTCCAATAGTAAGAAGTAAACATATTGGTCTATAAGACATAGGTAAATGTGAATATTTGTTATTTTTTGCGAAGAATTTAATATTTGCTGTTTTGAAGTGTTTCAGAAAATAAGGAAGTTCAAGACATTTGTTGAACAATCTGAGTATTTTTTTATTATCTCTATAGTTTTGCTTAACTATTATATGTTCTGTTCCATCAGAGTCAGGTGTTTTAGCATTCTTTAGATTTTTAACAGCTTGTCTTAATTCTGTGTGAGCAAATATGGATCATCCGGTGTTGTTGTCATGCATAAGTTTAATATGATCTGTCTTTATCTTCTGACGGAGAGATTATCCTGTTTAAAATTTGCTAATAGTAGGTCGTTAATTATAGTGTACGTCCTCTGATTTAATGTTGTGTTACGTAAAGCTACAGACTATGACGGAGTGAATTTTTTCTCTGTAACTATTTTCTGCAGGAGTCCGAATAATTCATTATTTGTTAAAAAGAACTTTAACCAAATTTCTAATTTAGCTTTCAGTATTGACATTTTATATTCTGCAAGTAGGATTTGTACCCATATTAGTTTTTAAAATATAAAGGAGGATTATTTACTTTATGTCTCAAATTTAGTCAATCATGTAAAATTTATTTTTCTCCATTAAATTACGGAAAATATTTATGACCCTACATTTCTAATTTATTTTAATCTGATTTAAATATTTGTTTTCTAGTGAATACGCACACCTATTTTTGTCTAAACAATGTTCGGCGGTTGTTCTAACTTTACTATTATTTCAACTGTTCAACCATTTTTATATCCTTATTCATTTAGTAACAAACTAGTTTTAACGCATATAAAATATTATACACTTAACAGCAAATAAAATTGAATAAACATTGAAAAATAAATAAATTAAATTCATTATTATTTAAAATGTAATTTCACAAAAATGATTTTTAACCAAGATATTTTACATAGATTTATAATTTTAAGTACTTCATGAGAATACAAGACTGTCCAGCTTAATTATCACTTTGATTTATCACTTCAGAAGTAATATGATTTTCTTTGCATTTTTTAAGAAAGAAAACAATGCAAATATTCTAGATATATTTTTCTAATATACGGAAAAGTAATATTGTTGATAAATTTTTTTCCGTCTCCAAACCCTCTGCCTTAAATTTTTCGTAAATAGTTTAGTGCTCCATGCAGACGGGTGCTTTTGCATTCAAGAAATCTTTTATGTGTCTCAAGATAAAAAAAAAAAAAAAAAAAAAAAAAAAAAAAAAAAAAAACACTTTGAGATAAGCGTTACATTGCGCTCATAATCCTGTATATACGTTACCCCATTCAAGTGAAAGAGCGTTTTGAGAAGATAACTCAGTCTATGTGATACATTAAGCGGTGCGTGAATTTAGAGTTAGGAAGAACGTGTGAAGAATAAATTTGTGATTTCACACACATTGCTATTCAACGCACCTGTAAACTGCATAGAAAACCATAATTATTCACCACCTACCATTCTAAATTCAATTTTTGAACTAAAGGACTTTATGGTTATATTTTTTAGAGAGCAAATTTCTTTGGAGAAAGTTTAGATTTAGACTGTTGTATTTATATAATACAGTTTATTGACATTATAAATTATATATGTGGTGCAACTAAAATTAAAATCCCAACACAGAGATTTATTGATGCTACATTTTAATTGTGAGTTATAATTAAGATAATCATATAGCTGTGTTTCATCATTCCAAAAACAGTAAATATCTAAATAGGAAGTGAAAGTGATGGTAAGGTTAATGTGCTCTATGCTAACGCTATGGATTTTGTAAATCCTACATGGGATAGTTCAAGTTTTTAGGTAATGCTGCAAATTAAGCACTGCAAAAATGAGTGAAATATTTAATTTAGAATCTTGAAAAGCAAGTTGAGGTTAGATAAATTGATTGTCACATTCTAGAAATAGGTTTGAATACAAAGTAAATAATGTTCATTCCATGGCAAATGAATATATAATCTGTTAGATTATTATAAAGAACTTTTTGTGGGAAATTATTTTCAATTACATAGAATTAATCTGGTAGTCTTTCGAAATCAGAAAGTTTCAAAATGAATTACAGTACTATCAATAACATGAAATTTACAAATCAGTATTTAATACCAAAATAAGCGAAATACTGATTAACATACTGATTTACTGGATTTTAATACTGATTTTATCGAAAAGAATGGAATTATTTTACAGTATTAATCGAATATCCCTACGAATATGCCTTAAACATTTAACCAATTTGTATAACAAATGCTTAATGGTACAAGAAATACAAAACTTGCAACAGCAAGTCACATAAAACTTGGATGGGTGAATTCCTAATAAATAAAGGAGGGATATCCCTCCTTTAGCAGCCTGTTTTACAGAAAGAAATGTCAAATACTTCATCAAAAACCATACTTTCACCACTTCTCATGTCAAATCCCTACTTAAGCTCCAGGTAATGTATTCTTGGTCGGAAGAATGAAACAGTGTTGACAACAATGATACAAGTGAAACAATGATACAACAGAAAAATGCTCATGCTGATAGAAAATTTTAGTAACAATCCACTTTGCTGAAATAAAAAGAACACAATTCAATCCATTACATGATTACCTATCCCTAAGTATTATATTTGTATTGGTTTCAATAGTAATTAATCATTAATGGCAATATTAAATTCCTCATTACTTGCATTATGTTTTTTTTTTTTTTGATTGCAGATATGAAGTGAAACTCCAAAGCTGCAAAAATATGAGCCATATTTATTTTTGAAGTCTTTTGTTTTTTTAAGTATCAAATGTAGTGTATATGTAGTTTATAAATTTTTCATTTTGATTGCAGTCTTAAAAGCATTTTTATTTTCATTGACAACCCTTCATTATAAATCTTATGTTTCTTGTATCATTATTCCATATTCATCTTTATAATTTATTAGAATCTGATTGAATATTTGTTGGAAATATTGTAAAACACACATATTTATCTATTGTATATAGCATTGTTAATGAATCTGTATTATCTTGAAGTAAAATGGTCAGCAGTTCCCATTAAGCTGCCAGAACTCCAATGTCTTAGGTTATGAGGTATTCACTGGAGTTAAATGTGAATCTACTTCTGGCTATGACTATTATATCATGGTTGAATGAATATATTAGCTACCTATGTGACATGTTTTACAACGTTTTAAATGACCGTGAATTCCTTGCGTTTCAAAATAATTTTAAATTTCACACAAATATAACTTTATTACCATTTACCATATCTCATTCCACAGACATAATACTTTTGGGAGCAATGTATTTGCAAAAAATGTGAGGTGTTATGCAAGCCCTCTGCTATTAAGAATGTTATAATAGATAAGCATATATTTGAATAAATTAAATAATAGGAGACAAAAATTGGTTAAAATAGCCATCTTTTATATCACAATTTTTCACTTTTTCATGTCCAGGAATATTTGAAGTGTATATTTTTGAATCACAAAAATGTATATTTGTGATCCAAAAAAAAAACATCAGATGCGATGAATTCAAGCAGCTTTTTCTCACATGTGATCTTTATTTGTGCGATGCAACTTTTTCTCACATCAAATTCAATGTATTTACATACTCTCAACATTCGTATGGGTAACCACTTTTCTCCCTTTTTTGGCAACTGAGTTGAAAATGGTAGGTGCCATCTAACTGTTAGGAAAGTATACAAGTTTGTAATTTACTTTAATTTCTTAAACAATGATTACTGTACTGATATTCCTTGTGCTTTTTATGAGACTACTATTGCTTATGCAAAGAGGAGGAAAAATTTGAAAGGGGAAATACTATTGCGTAACTTACATATGACAATGATCTAAGACAGGGGTACGCAACGCGGCGCACGCGGGTGCAATGGCACCCCCGATTGATTTTTAAGGCGCCCTTGCTGGATTAATGTAAATATATGATAGCCAGAGCGATTTACTTACTCTTGTCAAACCGCGATATACAGCAAGTAGTCAGTCGAGTTAAGGATTGTGCATAGATTAGCACTTAGCTAAGCTTGATAATATCTAATAACACGCATGTATTTTTTGTTAGTGAGTGATTGTATTTCGAATAGATCAGGTGTAGACCATGCATTTAAAACTTCAAAGTAATCTGGAATAATTCTTTTCTTTCAAAACCCTTCATGGATAAATGTAAAAGAAAAAGAACATATTATTTTAACGATGATTGGGAACACCTATATTGTTTTGTTGATTACAAAGGGAAATATATTTTATTTTTTGTGCAATAATAGTGTTGTGATTCCCAATAAAAGTAATATTGAATGACATTTTAAGACCATTCATATCTGTTTTTATAGTGACTATCCAATGAACTCTGTAATTAGAAGAAAAAAAATATTATTTCTTTAAAATCTTCAATTACTAACCAGCAAAGTGTTTTTACTAAACCACTGCAACAACATAAAGCAGCAACGATTGCGTCATATAAAATATCGCATTTGCTAGCAAAGAATAAAAAACCATATACAGATGGAGAATTAGTGAAAGAAGCCATGTTATAAGCTGCTGATTCACTTTTTGAAGAATTTAAAAATAAAAAGGAAATAGTTTCAGCTATAAACACGTCGTAGTTATGAGCACGAATTGTTACTAGAAGAATTGAAGTAATTGCGGAGAATTTGGAGGCAGAATTAGTAAATGATATGGAAAATTGTATTTTCTTTTCGCTACAGGTGGATAAATAGACAAACGTGACAAATATATCACAATTATCAATTTGCGTGAAGATGGTATTTTCTGATTTTACAACAAAAGAAGAATTCCTTAAAGTTCTGCTATTAAAGGGAGGCACCAGAGGAGAAGATATCTTGTCTACTTTTAAAAAGTATGTAACAGATGTAAAATTACCTGTACAAAAAATGTCGTCAATCCCAACAGACGGGGCACCATCTATGACTGGTAAGAAAAGAGGATTTATTGCCTTATGTAGACAGGATTCCTTATTCCCGAAATTTATTTCTTATCATTACCTCATACATCAGAAAATATGCGAAAAAGCAATAGGTTTTCAACACGTATTTACGATAGTGACATAAATTATTAACTCCATACGATCGAGAGCTATGCAACACAGATTGTTTAAATTACTTTTAGAAGATGAGGTCTTTCAGTTCACAGATATTCTTTTACATACTGAAGTGAGGTGGCTGAGCAGAGGTAAAATACTTGAGCAGTTTAACATCCTTTTCCCACAAATAAAGGAATTTATTGCATCAAGAGGCTAATTTTAACAGCAATTAGAAAATAAGGATTGGCTAATTGACCTCGGATTTCTGACAGATATAATGGCAAAGTTGAAGGAATTAAATTTAAAAACTCAAGGGAAAAATCATCATATCACTGATATGATTAGTGCAGTAAATGCATTCAAATGAAAGTTAGTGTTATTGAAATTCCATCTATTGAAACAATTATTATCACATTTCTCAAATATAAAATATACTGTTGAGAGTTTAAATTTGAATTATGAAATTTTTACTGCTACATCATATTTAGAAATTATAGATAAGTTAATAGAAGAGTTTTCTTCCAGATTTGAATATTTTGAAGTATTAGAAGCCGTTCTAAGATTTTTCATAAATCCATTCAATATTACTGAAGATGATGTTCTTGAAATAGTCACAGTGTATTTCGAGCTTCGTAATATCGAAGACTTAGAATTAGAGATAATAAACTTGCAAAGTGATATTATTTTAAAAGCGCATAGTAATGATAAAATGTTTTGGAACTTAGTCGATGAAAATAAGTATCCTATTTTAAAGAAATGTGCGCTAAAAATTTATTCATATTGTGCAACAACATACAATTGCGAGTCTTTGTTCTCAAATATGAAATATTTGAAATCAAAATACCGAAGAAAGCTTAATGACTCGCAGTTAGATAATTGTTTAAGGACCGGGAACTCTAAATAAATCCCCAACTATATGAAATTACCTGAAAATATGGACACCCAAGTTTCACACCCAAGTTGTGTTTTTTATGTCTATTTATAGTGCTGTTGATTATCTGTAAAATATGCACCCTCGGTGATTTTCAAATTTAGTATTGCGCCTCTAAGGACAAACAGGTTGCCGATCCCTGATCTAAGACATTGAACTTGTATGACTGTATTTAGTAACTTTAGTAATTTTGGAAAAAAAAATAAAAAAATAACGAAATAGATTTTAATATACGTTAATTAATTACTTTAACGAATAAGTCTTTAAAATAGCTAATTAAACTTTCGTGAATAAGTCATTGCGTCATCCTCAAGAATATTTTTACCCTTATGATAGTCCAAGCAAAAATTATTTTCTTTAATTAAAGGGAAAGAAATATTTTTTTAAGCTTATTAATTTGTATCATGAAAATTATGTTTCAATGGTAATCAAAGTATTAATTATTTCATATAATATAAAAATGACTATAATTGAAAGCGAAAAAGTTTAGAAGGCATGTAATAAGAAAATTCGATGTACGAATTTTTCCTCTTACTTTAATCACGGATTATATTTCAAAAATCAAATAGTATGGAAATTCATTACATTATGTCTATACATATTAAATTCACACATAAAATAATGGATATATTATGAGGAATAAAGCACCCATTTTAAGCAAACATATTAGATAATGGGTTTCAAGAAATGGTTAAAGAAATAAAAATATATTAACTAATAATTATATACAACTTTTTTTATCTAAAAACTATTACATAGAACTATTACCTTTTCATTAACCATATGAATCTATAAAAAGTCAAATGTTAAAAAATTATATTATAACTAATTACTAGAGAATGAGATAATCCAAAAAATTTAAATTAGAAGCTAAGACGCATGACTAATTCATTTATTAGTATACATTAAAATAACAAATAATACATTTTAATAAATTCAAAATTAAAATTTTTTTAATAATCCTAATGTTATTAAATTCTAAAAATTTTGCATAATGAAAAATTTGATATTGGTATTTAAAAATATATAAATAATTTATTTATCATTACATATAAATATATATTTTAATCAATACATTTTAAAAATACTTTCTCAGAACAAGTTTTATTATCTTTCATGTATATCAGATATTAATGATTGTCACTGTTGATTAAATATGAATGTAATTTTTTTAAAAATAAATTAAAACAAGATGTAGAAATTTGCAAAAGTAAAAAATGTTTTAAATATAATGACAAGTGAAAATTGTGTAAATTATACTTTAAAAGAAATAAGTTTATATAAACTTTATTTTTAATCATAAGATTATAAAAATACAATAATTTAATAATACATATATGATTTTACTTTTTACTTGGAAAATGTAGTAATAGGAAAGAAGAACAATTTAAGAGTGTAATAAAAATATTACAGAGATGGCATAAATTGTGAACACTTATTGAAATTTTTATCTTTTTACTTTGCTTGCTCATAGAATACAGTCTGTTAAATCAAAATGTATATCAAATAAGAGGATATTAAATTAAAAATAGTAAATTATTAGTAAACATTATGCTTCATTTCATCTAAAATGAAGCAAAATTAGCTATAAATGTTAAAGTGTATTGTTATAAAAACATACAAGGTCTTATCACAATTACAGTTCTAAGAACATATCAAGTATCAATAACTAAACGTCAGTATTTTTTGGTGATAAGCAGTTTTACTGAGAAATATTTTGCAAAAGAATACATTAATATTTTCAAACATAATAATAATTTTTGAAAACAAATAACTTAAACAATGCCAAAATGTAAGAGCTGATTAGATAACTGTTAAATAAAGCAGACTTACATTGAGATAAAAGGGTCTCATTAATGCTTAAATTGCAAAACAAGTTGACAGATAAGTAACTTGCATACGAAAGTTGGGTTTCCGCCATGAAAACTAAATCAGTATAATGTAATACAATACCAGGCCAACAAAATATGCTACTGACGATGGAGGGATAAAAAGAGCATGCCTCAAAGATATAAAAATTTCAGCAGATGTTGTGATTAATACAACTGGTATTTCATTAAATTCCAGGACAATAAAGAGAAGATTATGAGTTTTACAATGAAGCATTTATTTTGAAAGAAATCATCGTATTTAAATATTAAGCAACGCAAAAAACGAATTCATTAGGGAAAAGAACACGTTTTTTCGTTAGTGGCCGCAACTAATCTAAAGTGAGGAAAGTAAAATATTACTCTTTAGTAGAGATGGTTAAAAATCAATGAGAAGTATTGTAAGGGAAAAGCTACGTTCACTGATAACACTGAAGCCACTACAAAGTAGCCATCCAATGCCATGATTTGAGTAAGTACGTCTGAGATGATAAAAAAGCATTCTAAATAAAAAAAAAATTAATCGATACTATATTAAAACTGATATTAATATGTTTTATCAGGGAGTCCTTCCCCAATAAAGAACCATTTATTTTTTAGCGGGATTCACTTTTATGCCAAATGGCAAAAAATATGCAAATAGAAGTGTTGATTCTGTAACTTTAATAAAAGAAAGTGTAACTTTAATTTAAGAAAATACTTATTCTCTAACTTTAAAATACAATAAAATCTAAGATACATTTTTTTATTTGTAGTCTATCATTTTTAAAAATATAAATCTATTAATTATGCTTTTCAAATAAATTCTAAATTAATTGTCCTTTAATTTGATATATACACTACTGGCCATTAAAATTGCTACACCAGGAAGAAATGCAGATAACAAAATGATATTTATTGGACGAATATATTATACGAGAAATAACAAGTGATTAAATTTTCAAAAAATTTGGCTGGAGACATCCTGAGAAATCAGTACCCAGAACAACCACCTCTGGCAGTTATAACAGCAGCTATACGCATGGGCATTGAGTCAAACAGAGATTGGCTTGAATGTAGAGGTACAGATGCCCATTCTGCTTCAACACGATGCCACAGTTCATCAACCGTAGTGACTGGCGTTTGGTGACGAGCCAGTCACTCGGCATCCATTGACCAGACATCTTCTATTGGTGAAAGATCTAGAGAACGTGCTGGCCAGGGCAACATCCGAACATGTTCCGTATCAAGGAAGGTCCGTACAATACTGGCAACATGCGGTCGGGCATTATCCTGCTGAAACGTAGGGTTTCGCAGGGCTCGAATAAAGGGTAATGCCACGGGTCGTAACACACCAGAAATGTAACATGCACTGTTCAAAGCACCGTCAATGCGAACAAAAGGTGACCGAGACGTGTATCCAATGGCACCGCATACCATCAATTCAGGTGATGGGCCAGTATGACGATGAGGAATGCATGCTGCCAGTGTGCGTTCACCACGATGCCGCCAAACACGGATGCGACCATCATGATGCTGTACACAGAACCTGGATTCATCTGAAAAGATGACGTCTCGACATTCGTGCGCCCAGGTTCGTCGTTGATTACACCATTGAAGACGCTCTTGTCTATGACGCATCGTCAAGGGAAGCCGCAGCCATGATCTCCAAGCAGAGAGTCCATGCTGCTGCAAACGTCATCGAACTGTTCATGCAGACACTTGTTGTCTTCCAAACGACCCCGTTTCTTTAATCACGGCTCGTAACGTGGTTGCATGATCCATTATGGTCATACGTATAATATGCCTGTCTTCTCGGCTGCTAGTGATAGATGGCCGTTGAGATCCCGCATGGCGTTCCGTATTACCGTCCTGAACCCATCGATTCCATATTCTGCTAACAGTCAGTGGATCTCGACCGACGCGAGCAGCAATACTGCGATAAGATAAACCGCAATCCCGGTACGCTACAATTCGACCTTTATCAAAGTCAAAAACGTGCTGGTACGCATTTCTCCTTCTTTCACGAGGCATCACAAAAACATTTCACAAAGCAACAACGTTAAAATGCAATTTTTGTATGAGGAACCGGCTGAACAATTTCCTCATTTAAACACAATGTAGGTGTTGCTACTGGCGCCTGCTTTGTATAAATGCGCTGAAAAGCTAATCATTTGCATATCACAGCATCTTCTTCCTTTCGTATAAATTTCACGTCTGTAGCATTCTATTATCTCCCACTAAGTTAAGCAACACTTACTAAAAACACTAGAAAGTACAGAAATAAAAAAAAATGTCCACAATTTTGGCCAACAATGTATATTGAGAGACGGCATTTTTTTTAAAAAAATTTCTTTTTCAGAGAATTTTATTTTTTTCATGAATTTGTACTTTTGTATTACGATAATATTTCCTATAATATTAATAATACGGATGTTATATTTATTTAATAAGTTTGGATTTCTAATAGGAAAATAAAAAATGGAACATATTTATTTTACATGAAGTAACTACGTTTTTTCCTTTTCATTGTGTATTTTTAATACTCCACGTTTGACTACAAATGAGAAATGCTCTCATCGACGACATCTTGTTAATCTATAAATAATTCAATGATTCCTAACCTAAACATTTAGTACATTGCAGTGAAAAAATTAATTGCTATTTTTAAAAATGGGGCCAAGGTTACGGAACATAGCATACTCATGAGATTTGAAGGGCAATGTAAGTTATTAGCCTTTCGATACCATTGATCAAGGATGATCTGTTCATTTGCGTAGCTGGGAGTATTTAAAACAGTAATACATTCAGCAGTAGATGGAACAGGTTTACAGTTTTCGAAGCACATAATTATAAATATGCTTAAGGTAATAGGGTTGAAGATTTAGAGTCTTATAGTCGTATCTGTAAGCATATTGATTAATAATATTTATCAGTTGTATAGTATCTGCATTCCTGATATTTATTTTCGACATCATCTCGGTCTTTATCTGTGTGCAAAATGTAGTCTTATGGTGGATGAAGTTGAGCCCTGGTCAATGTGAATTGAAAAATATAATAATCCTTGAATAACAACAAAATAATTTATTGGTGAGATGCAAAATTTGTTTCTGATTGTGAAATAGTAAACAACATACATTATATTTATTTCTGTTAATATTAACTGTTTATATTAATAATTAATATTATTTGTTATTCTAATATTTGATGTTGAAGTAACTATGTTTTTTTCCTATTGACTACATTTTACACTCCACTTTGAACCTCAAACTATTTTAGTGCTCCTGTGGAATACATCTCGTCAAGTCATATGTAACTCTATGTAATTGCAAACCTAAATATTAAGTTCATTGTACTCTAAAAACTACATTCAATATTGAAAAATAGAGCCAAGTTTGCGGAACATGGCATATTGATGAGATTTGAAGAATATTGTAAATGAATAGCATCACAGTACATAAGACCACAGGCAATTTTTTTATTTACGTAGTTTTAAGTATTTAAAACTCCTGTAATTAATAAATAGTTGGAACTAGATTACCGTTTTCCATAGTTATTTAAACTATATAAAATGGAAGAATTTTAATTATACTTAAAGTATAGATTTGAAGATTGTAGCTCAATAAATGTATCAGAAGAGTGATGAAATATAATAGTCTCAACATCACTTATCTCCTTCCTTCGCGGCATCATAATAGGATCTTCTGTGCAAAATATAATCTTATACTCGATTGATATGAGATTTTGACAGTTTTCATTGGATAAATATGATAATCGTGGATGAATCCAGCTATTTTTCACATTTAATTACTATTGGTTTATGTCTGGTGGAAAGCAATTCAATGCTACAGTACAAAATTTTGTTTTGATAGCCAATTTTTATAAATACTTGATATTACTCTGTAGTTAATCAGTTTATAAATATTAAAAAATGTTAGATAAAGAAAATACCCGTACAGCATGTTCTTCAAAGTAAAGTATTCTTAGCTTAATGCAATCCATTATTTAGCAAAAGAAAATGATTGTTGCATTTCTGCTTTTTACTCGCACATTTCATGATTTTACAACATTCGAAATGCTTATTATTTTATTAAAATGTTCTTCAAAATGCTCAAACAATTTTGAATGTAAGTAATATAATTATTGCTTAAATATTTTTGAGGCACATACTGCCTTTGTAAAAAAATAATTAAGGAGAATAATGTAGTTTAAATTTCCTTCTCTGACTTATTTATAATATAAGAAAGAAAAGAGTTTTCTATATTTTAGTACTAAATTCTAATTTAGAAAAATTATCAGCTACTTTGTTACCAAGCAAAATAATTAATCGAAACGTTTAAGTGTATATACGACAGTTTAGTCCGAACTTTAAATTAACACAAGTGTGTTACCTTTTTTATTTACTTTAGAGTCCTTCAAAAATTACTTTACAATGTGGATTCGGAATAAAAAATTAAACTAGTTATATAGTTTCGTTTAATTAAAATAAAACTTTTTATATCTTCTGTTTTAAGGTTCTTCTGAAGAAGAAATAAAAAGAAAGAATACATTTCTCAAAGAAACTGATGGCTAATTTTTTGGTTCGGGTGATAATTCGATGTATCGATTAGAAAATTTCCAATGAGGGCAACATTCAATTAAAAACTAATTTGTTTGCTCTTTCGTCTATGATACAGAGTTCTTGTGTCTTATTAATTTACTTTAACATGTATCTTGAGATTGCTAAATTTTGAAACAGCTCCTTTTTCCCTGCTATTAGGCATAATTAAAGAGAAAAAAGGTTATACATTTCTTTCTCTATAAGTTTTTCCCTTAAAAAATGTAACAAAACACGTTGCTTGATAAATAAAAAGATATTGTTAAAACATTATTAGAGAAATAAATGATTTTATCTAAATACTATCATTGGAAACATTAATTTTCTAAAGATTTTAAAGAAGATAGATTGCTGCGATTTTTTTGAAAAGGTGAATTAGTTTTTACTAGGTATACATTAATTTTTTTCTAAGTTTTAAATAACTAAATATAAATATAAATACTATTAAATTAGAAGATAAAGGCATTGGGAAGAGCTTTATTTTTCTAAAATTCGTCAACATAATAGCTTGTAATTATAGTAAAAAATTAATGCATAATTACAAAATGTTATTTATAGCTTTTTTTTCAAAACTGCTATCTATTAAATGATTCAATTAAGTTTCAAATTTTAGCTCTTACTTTAAATTATACAATATTTTTTCCACATGATTAAGTAATCCATTTTCAGAAAATTCTTTCTTTCCAAATTTTAAACAATAAAGTACTAATATTTTTATAAACGTATATTAAAAATCTTAAATTAAAATTCCTAGTCTGGTAACACTAATTGAACACAAAGCATCATATTAAATTTAAATAAACTCTTATTCATACTTTGGAAAAATTGTTATTCAAATAAGGATTATTTAATTACTTTCATAATTTATTAGAGTTCCATCTACAAAAATGCACCAATATTAAAAGTCAAATAAAATTATTTGTGAATAGTGTCTTTGCTTATTTAAATGATTTTTAAATTTTTATATAATAACATTTTATAGCATACAAAACGTACGTTGACAAAAATAACTAATTATCATGTTTATTTATCATTCTTGAAGTAGTGGTTGCATTCTTTTGCATAATTATTTATACATTTCAATTAAATTCGAGATGTTTTATCATTCTCTAGTTTCTTATTTCATATTAAAATACTAAAATGTTTGAAACAGTATTAAGTTTGAATATCAACAGTATATTACATATTTTTAGCATTGTTTCTACTTAACTTCTAAGGCACACTTAAACGTATTTCCTTAGTGTTTCTAAAAGAACATAAAAATATGTTTTCCTTTAACTGAATAATTTATGATCAGGAGTTTATATATGAGATCATTTATTATTCTTCAGTAAGTACACACACACATAATTTACATTTAATGAAACAAACTAATTAATTTGGTTCTGAAATATATCCTACATTTTAGAAAACCTAAAAAGGGCATATTTTATTTATATACTTCAATATAATAAAGTCATGTGACCACTTCATATAAATTAAAAGTTTTTATTATCTGAAAAACTGAGTAAAGTGTTACTATCAAATTAAAATTTAACTAAATTTAGGTAATAAGATTTTTACAGCATAAAAAATGTTTTTAGAGATTATCACATAAAATTAAATTCATTTTAAGTGAAATATTATTTAAAATATAAATTCCTTAATTATAAAAATAACTTGAAAAGTAATTAAAAATAACTTAAAAAGGAATATTTGAATCACTACTTATAAGACTTTTACGGTTTGTGGAGGAGATTCATGATAAAAGCTGCTATTGATACATTTGGATAAATGTTTTCCTTTAGGTAAAATGTTCGTATAATTTCTAACTCTTAATATTATATCTAATACAATGTCATACATTTAATTTATAATTTCTTAATTGTAAACAATCAGATCCGCTTATGATATGGTATTTTCTTTGTTTATTATAGTATTCGGTTTTATTCCTTGGAATTTAATAGAAAAACTGCGGTAGCCAGGTTGAGAAAGACATTGTTCTCATTATTGAAAAACTCAATTTCTGAATTAACTGAAGATCTTTTTGTTCACTAAATGTGACAGGAGCATATTAAGTTAGTAATGATTTCAATACCCTCCAATTGAAACATTAGAAGTTACATAATTAAAGTGTCTCAATCCTTGCTTCTAAATAATGAAGACGCAATCATTTACGATCTTTTAAATTGATTAAATCATTTTACAAAAAATATTTCCCTCTCATCAGTATGAGTTATATGATATATGTCATTAGCATTAGGCTGAAAAGTTGGACATCATTATTTATATACAATATATTAGCTCATTAATATATTGACGTGAAGTGACAGCATCTTATGAGAATGTGTGGTGTGGTCATACAAATCTTTACACTCTGGTGTTTGGTTAATTAGTTCGTGAATTCAATTCATATCATGTTTTTTTTTTTTTTTCTTTTTTTTTTTAGTTTGGAAATCCTTCAAACTGTTGATTCCGTTCAAAAAATACTCATGAGCAAAGAATGATCTCAGAGTGATAAGCAAACCAAATCAGCAACTATACAATAACTTCACCAGTTTTGTTCAATTTCAAATTTATTCAGTGGCAATCAATGTCTTTTACATGTTTTTGATTGTTTAATTGATGATCCTCTATCAATACGTCAATCATTGCCTTCAAATTTGGGACTTCATTGTATCAACTATTGGGTTTAAATCTTGTTCTGCTTTCTAGTCATATTTTGCTATCTCATTTATGCATTTCGATTATTAACAAATAATATTATAACAGGCATTAACGGTTAAAAAAAATTTAATATAAATATTTCGATGCAGTAGTTAAAAATTTGAACATGCTGGGTGCTAAATTATGACATTTTGGGGTCACAAATAAGTGACTTTTTCTTGTGACGAAATTTTTTCTTATATTTTTTTTATCAAAGCTTGTTACCCTTATCTGGTATCTGTATAATTGTACGACAATGAGTATTGGTTGATGCATGGTGATATTAATAATAGGTGGGCAACAGAGAGTATTATTCCTTAAAAATAGTTCATTATTGTATCTTAAAACTAATATGAATTTGCCATTTTAATTTCCGAAGAAAGTCGTCATAAGGAGTGGATTTATATTTCAATCAAAATATTGATAATAGAGAGTTGGATTCAGATACAAACATATTATTTTGTTTATATTGAATTTGTTTCAGATATTTTATTATTTGAAATTGTGTAAAAATGTGATCTTTATAAAATGTAAATTTTATTACTGATTGTTCATCAGAAATAAGCTGAGATTTTGTGAGTTCCTTAAAAAGTATATTTCCGCGTAAGTGTCCATTTCAAAAATAAAATTCAACAAATAGCTATTACATGAACAAGAAGATTTTTAAACGTATTCTACGATAAATAGATTTTTTTAAAAGTATTATTACCTTTTTAACTAAAAATTTTATCCATCAATCACATATTTATTGGGAATAATAATTTTAGTATACTCAGAAACATTGAAAATTTAGCACAAGGAAATGAGCATGGTATTGAAATGAAATTTAATACACATAATGATAAATATGTGAGACTTGATCGAAAAAAAAAAAAAAACTCAAGACAGTCGATCTATCTTACTGTTTAACTGCTATTTCTTTTACAGTTTAACCGTGTGTACAACTAGACAAATATAGTGTAAATTTAACAGCGTGTGCGTCGGATTACCTACTGTTGCAATACATGCTGCCATAAGGTCCAGCATCAAGTTACGTGGATCTGATGTTAACCTGTGTCAAATGTACCCATAAATCTTGAAGAGCCATTTCCAAATCATTTACAAAGTAACACAGTGACATCTGGTGTTTCATCTAGTCCCAAACAACTTTCGGGGATAAATCTGGGACGCGGGCAGTCATGAAAGAGTCTGAAAATGACTTAGGAAGTCAATATGCACGAGGAAAAACATTACTTCATTTTAAAATTGCTCCTCAAAGATCATTTAGAAAGATCTACGTGGAGTCGAAGAGAATTTTCTACAGAATGCTGGTGTGTTAAGGTTCCACGTAACACAGATGGAGTGGACCTGCTATCATAGGCTACGGCCTAACAGACCATAACGACTGCTGTGGTAATCATCTGTCCCCAAAACGAAGCGGTATTCATCACTAAGCACCAAGTTTTGTCATTCCACCATGATTGGACTTGGCATCAATGTATATGATGTTGTGGTGTTAAAGGCAACGAAATGAGTTTTTGGATCGCTTTTCTCTTCCGCAAGGTGCCTAGAAATGCTTTGTGGAACAATTAGCTGTCCTAAATCTGCATGTATCGAGGAACGAGTTAGTACGGGATCCATGAGCTCCTGCCACAAGATCTTTCGATCCTCTATCCCCGACCCGTTATCTTCCAGGTCACCCCAGACACCTCACATGGCTACCATAACGCCTCCACTGCTCACATAGTGTTCTGAGGGCACCTTTGAACGATCGACTTTTAGAGCAACACTGCGCATAGACCAACCGATGATGAATCCCCTCTTAAACTGGCTTAGTTGCGCGAAATGTCTTCTCACGTCTTGACATTTTTCGCTTATTGAAGTCGTCTTAGAATCGGTATGTGATAGTCCTGTTTATAAGTCTTCCACTCTACTCCGCTTTATGTACTTCCTTATTTTGCTTAAGTTATTGCTACAATAAGGGGCCCACTTTCTTGTAGTAGCCCCACTACTGGGTGTGGTGATACGCATAGGTACCAAACTTTGATCGTTTTTATATCTGATCTTATTGTACTTATTTATAAAGTTTCAAACATTTTCCTTTCTTTCTTCTTGGTGCATTACTTTCAATGTCTCTAGTGTATATTATATGTAAAACAATTGTCATATAATAAAGCCTGCTTCCAGTAAAATATTATAGCTTGAATATTCATAGGGCTACATAAATTGATTCCTATTATATAATATTGTAAAAAAATAAATATAAGTATAAAGCACTCCATTATTAAGCCAAATAAGCAAAAATTTATATTAATAAACAAATGTTGAGAAAAAACCAAATAATTACATTATTTTTAATTACATTACTTCAGAGTTTTGTCTTCTGTAAAAATAAGCATTTTTTAATCTATCACAACTGATAAATAGTTTAAATATGTTCGCTTAAAAGTCAAGATAGTTTCTTCATTATTAATAATATTTTAGCCTGACAAATGAAACAGATTTTTTTAAAGTCTTTTATTTAACTCTAATTTCTATAAATTCTAAACTATTAAAATAATAAAAGCTAAGACAATCATAGCAGTTTTATTCTAACTACAGAATTTTTTGTATTATAAAAGAAAGTATGGAAAAAATCATTTTCATTTGAATTTGAAAAATATTGCATTTTTATACTACCTGAAAAATTGTTAAAAAAAAATAAATAAATAAAAATTATTTCTTTCTCTTTTTCCTTAATTAACCATTTAAGAAGAATATTAAATAAAAATGGTAATTAGTTCTTTTTTTGATGTTTACTTTATGTAATAATAGATTTTAAGTAATCTCATGATGCATGGATTAATAAATAATTATACAAATTACAAACGAAATTTGTAAGTAATTTTTTGTTATTTCTTTCAATTTTTACTAGTTAGTAAACTGAAGAATTTTTTATCTGCATAAGTAATATAATTTCTAAAATTTTCGAAATGAGATTAAGAGGATTTATCGTAAAGAATGTTAACAATTTTTATAACATGCATTTATTTGAAATTATGAATTATTCCTAATCTCTTTTTATTTTTAAATTTTATCATTTTGCATTGAATGAACATCGTTATTCGATGGAAAATTTTTAAGTATAGATTCTTAGATCAATATTTTTTACTCCGAATGTCATTATTAACGTCAAGGTAATTTTATATTTCCAGTGAACAGTAAAAGAAATATATTACTGACACAAGCAGTGCATTCGTGATATTGAGCACTTCAACAATTTCAAGCGAATTTCGATCTAAATGACTTACAAGATTTGAAATGATGTCTGTCATGTATGTCACAAAGGAGTAAATCGAAAAACGGTTGAATGGAATGTACAAATATCAGTAAAAATCATTTTTCAATGGATACGCCAATGTTTCTCACCAGATCGGTAAAGCTAATGAAAATGAACTGATTTTTCTTATAAAAAGTGTATTTCCTTTAAAAATATCTATTCTCGATTATACTGATGTACTTAAATAAATAATCATTTTAATTAAAAGTAAATGCAATTTGAAAAATATTTAAAACATATGACTTATTCCCGATATAAATAAATTAATTATTTTAAAATTTGATTAAGAAAATAATTTAATATGTTGATAAAAAATGAAAAATGATTCAGAGACGAAGTCCAATATTTTTTTTAAAAAATATGATTTAAGAAAAATCGGCACAATTACGTTTCTGTGATAACGCATTTAAATTTAAATTAAAATTCAAGAATCAGAAACTTTTTTTATTTATTAATCCTCATTACCGAATATTTTTTATACAGTTTTTATTTATTTATTTATTTATTTATTTATTTTTTTTTTGTTAAATGGTGGACTCAGAAGACTGAATTATGTATTCAAGACATCAGAATAAAAATTCATTTAAAACCTTGCTGCAATGATTTCTGAAATAGCATTAACCTTTTATTTCAACTAGTTTTAATGTAAATACCCTCTTGGCTTTGAGCATTCAAACGTAGTAAATAAAATAAGAAATAAGTAGACATTTTAAAAAATATGCTTACTTCAATAACTGAGAAATTAAAAGAAACAGTTCATTTTTACTTTAAAAAAGATCAGGATTAATGGTAAAGCCTATATATAAGAACTTATATAGCCTATATATAAGAAGATATATTAAAAAAAACTATTTCTTTTCTCAATCACTTTTGAAAGACATTGGTTTGATTTCTATTTCTATATGAATATGCCTTAGAGATCGTATAGGTAGATTTGTTGTATATAATCAAAAGATTGAATTCTGGAAAATTTTCGAATGCTGAATAGATGAAAAGATTACATACATGAATAACCATATCATACAAATGTATCTTCAGATTCTTTTCCTTAAGAGAGTATTTTTCCTTTAATATTGGTGATATTTTATTCTTCATCGTGTTTATTCTTTTTTCTTTTATGATGTAATTTTTTATATATTGTTGTATATATATATATATATATATAT
>JAPDSC010102285.1:511399-530268 GCA_026290005.1 Latrodectus geometricus | reverse complement strand
AAACAATTTATATTTCAGTTTCTAATTAACAACAGTACAACGGTTAACAACTGGAATTAATCTTAGGAAATTTGATCATCTTATGAAATATTTATAAAAAATATTAAGATTTCCATTGTAATGTATATTTCTGCTTTCAGCAGAAATTTTTTGCATTCTAAAAGTAATTTTTCTGCCTTTATAAAAATATACTGAAACAAAAATTGAATTTGAATAATTGCTAGAAATAATGTAAATCCATAACGCATCCTAACTAAATTAAGATAAAAAGTTATAAACATTGTAATTATCTTATAATCACACCAGAAATAATATATTACCAATAAAATATAAAGAAGAACATGACCAGCTATAAAAGTATTTTAATACGAAAGAAAAATGTTTTTGCATAGTTTTATTTTATTGTAACATGAAATGATACTTTATACTCTTTTATCAGCCATTGTCTAATTTAATGGTTAAACTTGTTTGTGAATTTTTTATGAAATACATTAAAATTTACTTAATTAATAAACAGTTCTACTTTCATTAGAAATGTTTTCCACTGTGAAAGTATTTTTTCTTAATAAAAAGTGTAGTGAAACAAAAATCAAAATTAGTTAAAAGCTATATATATTGTTCCAAATCTTAAGTCGCATTCTAAAGGAAATAATATAAATTGTAACAACAATTACTTCATGCAAACCTGTAATGCAAATGAGGAAAATATATTAACACAGGAATGTAAAGTAGAGCAATAGACAATAAAAGTTTTTTTAATACAAAATAGATTACAAAAATCTTGGTATGTAATTTTGTTTTATCATTGTTTGAAGTGTTGCTTTACATACCTTTTTTTTCACCTAATAAAGACCCATTTGATAGAGGAATCGAATTCAATATTCATTAGTTTGTTTTCTGTTTCTCAACAGAAAACAAACTAATGAATATTCAAGTAACGTGATCTTATTCCATAATATAATAATTTGATGTTTAAATGAAGAGTAGTTCTAATCTTATTGCACAGATTCACATAAATATTCATTTCAGCTGCTACAAAATGTAAGCTTTTTATAACTCTGTGAATAAGGCGTAGTAAGCAAATAAAGCATAAATTTAATAAAAGATGGTAATTATATACACATGTCTCTTAAATCCTCTTAAAATTTTATCAACACAAACAATTATTGAAATTTCTATATCAAGGAGAAATGAAAACAATAAATTATTTATTGGACGAATACAATTCAATGAAAATTTAAGTGATTAAATTTTCAAAGAATTTGGCAGCATAAATTCAGAAAAGATAATGCCTTAAATGATCAACTCAAGAAAAATAACAGTACATATAGCTCTGACAGTACATATTGAGTCAAACATAGATTAGATTGTATGCACGGGTACTCTTATCTAGAGTCTTAATACTATGTCCCAGTTTATCGACCATGCTGATAGGTTAAGATAACGAACTGGTTACTTGACAATTTAATAATAGTCATTACCAATAAGCGAATGAAACGAGAAACTGGTATAGACAGCAGCCCAACAATTGCAAATGAGATCTGTATGATAACAGGAGTTATTTTGTCTTGTATTACTCTATAGAAAAAAGATCATTTCACAAATGTTGAATAAAGAATAGGGCCCCGGGCCTTAACACAACAAAAACTAAGTACCACTGCTTAAATACCACCAGTGGTAACTAAAATGTGAATTAGGTCCATAATCAATGACACTCCATATCATTACTTTTGACAAGGCAGTATGCAAATGTTGATTATACGATAGCAAATTACTTTTTCCTTCATGCTTGCAAAAATAGATGCGACTATCTTAATGTTGCAAACTTAACTAGGACTTATTTGAAAAAAAAACAATGTCACACCATTCCTGCATACATGTTCGTCATTAATCACACCATTGGATGCACTTCTATCTATAGCATTAACCCTTTATGGTCAACAATTTTTTTACGTAAGGAATTTTTTTCCTTGCGTAACAAAAACACTTACTGCTGCCGGCAGACACGCATTTGCCGAAAACGTCACAAAGGGCTATTGTGGAATATCTCACTTAGCTACTGAGGCAAAATGATTCTGGAGGTATGTGTCGAATTCGACACACCTGATGTTAAAAGTTTAATTGTAAATGTAAATATAGCTGCCGAGACCATAGTTCATTTTCCTGCAAATAGTGGGATTTTTTCGTGAGAATTCTATAGTGCTTGGGGTCTTAAAAAGACCCTATTTCTTGACTCTGTACTCATAATGTGGCTGCAGAACACATTAAATACTTAAATGTAACATTTCTGTCTACTTGGTTAATCAAGATAGCTGTCCGCTGAGATACAGAACAGATTAGGATAACCACCCTGAAATCATCGTTTCATATTCTTCAGACAGTCAGTAGATGTCGACTGATGTGAGCAGAAATACTGACATGTGAGAAAGCGCAATACACGTAAGGGAAAATGCAACCTCCCTCAAAGTCAGAATTGTCCGTGATAATCATTTCTCCTTTTTGTACGTGATATCACAAAAACGTTTCCCAAGACAACAAATTTAAAATTAAATTCGAGGTAAAATACTTGATGAACAAACTCTTTTTTTAAGCGCATAATAGGTGTTCGTTATCACCACTTATTTTACAGAAAATTTGAAAAGTTAATTTTTTGCATATAACACATCCTCTTTTATCTCTGTCGCAAACATGAGTGTCATCCTGTTTCTGAAGATACTTTAATGGTCAAGAGAAAATTTGTTTTCTCATATATTACAAAAAATACGTGAATGTACGAGAATATAAATCTAATTTTATGAAATATTTATTTAAATGCAAATATTATTTATATAACCATGGTCTTATAGCTATTAGTTCTGTTTGGCAATAAATTTAAGTGGTTATAAAAACAAGTACTATAATAATGATGATAATCTTGTTTATTTTCATTAAAAAGGAAATCGCGTTATTATATTATTCCATACAATTCATAAGCTTTGTATAAATTTATGATGGATTATATAGGCATTTTTTTAACGAAAAATTTTACTAATTATTTATGAAGATGTACTTGAGAGAGAAAATATTAAGTTACATAATATCTTAATTATATTTAAATGGAAAAAAGTGTATGCTAAATTATAAGATATAATAAAATTATAAGAAAAACCAAAATTTTGCATGTTTATGGTTTGCTATATCTTATTTACAACTATCTGTTTTAGTCATTTCTTTTAAATAATGTTTTTTTTTTATGATATATTTAATTTTTTTATTTAAGTGTTATTATAATACCTCCTAGTATTTACTTCTTATTTTTTATTAATTATTTGATTTAAAACCTTGCACACATGTAACTTGATATATTCATCATCAAGCTCATATCTAATATCAAAAAGTAAAATTCAGAATTAACAATTTTATTGAAAATTAAATGTTTAGGAATTGTTTTTAAATAATAGTATAGATATTTGAATAAAATTATTTTTGTAAATTCAAAATACTCATTCAATATTTTTATGAAATTCTTTTTATCGGGGATTCAATAGTTGCATTTTATAGTAAAATATTAAGTAATTAAAAAACAAAAATATATAAGTGAGACTTATTTATATATAAACATAAAATAAACACAAACATAAGAAATAAGTAGAGTTATAATTTGTTTAATCTTATTTAAAAATACTTGAACCAAAATTCATAACGCAATGGAGTAATTACAGTAGAACAGTATAACCTAATTTGTAAAGCTTGGTTTTGTAAAATCAATTAGTTTTTAAATAAAGTTCAAAAGATATTAGTCATACGATCAATCAGCTATGAAAAATGCATACATAATTAATAAAACTTCAAATAAATATTTATTTAATTAAACTTATTATTAATCGATAGACTTAGCTAACTTTATGAAATTAATTAAACTCATCAATTTATATATATATATATATATATATATATGTATGTATTTAATTAATTATTGCGAGATATATAATTATTTTAAAGAAAAATATTTTTGCTAAATTATTTGTCAGAAAATGTATTCATTTATATTCTACATATTGAAAAATCAAAGAATATATGCAAAAATTATAAAAATTCTTTTGAAATTATCCAAAAAAAGCTTTTGCAAACTTCTTCTTTATGTAAACCTCTATCAACAAAATAAAAAACAAAACAATTTATTTCTATGATAAAATAATTTATTTTTATATGAATATATATAATTATGCATATCGTAATTACATATCATAACACAAATTTTTTAAAGCGTAAAACATGACTTTACACATTATAATAGACGTAATATGTATTTATAAATGTTCGCTAGGAATGGTTACAGTACAATATATTAGATCCATTTAAATACAAATTCTACATTTATTTATATTTTAATTAAAATACCACTTATTTTACAGTAAAACTCCAAAAAAAAACCTTTTTGAAACTAAAAAGAACTAAAAAAAAAACTTGCATAAAATTTAATGTCACTTGAAGATTTAGAAAATATTAGAAACTAGGTTGAATTCTTGATATTACTTAAATATTATTTATAAAAAGAAATCATCCTAGTTTCTACCATCCAATAAACGATTGAAATGAAACTTGACAGTGAAATACTTTATTTAAAATTTTATGAATAATAGAGAAATAATTCAATTTAACCATAATTTAATTTAAACATTTTAGTTCTTTGAACTGACTTATCTTTTATACTCTTTAATATTACAATTATGGGATAACAGTCTTTAACTTGAGGCATACATTAATCTATCAAGTCATTTTATAATGTGTACAAAATAATATAAATATGTTGCAGATTTTATACACTAAATAACATTTTTGATATAGGACTTCTCATCAACCCTTATTAGTTTCAACATGCCATCACACAAAAATAAAATCTGAAAAAAAAAGTATTCGAAAATTAATATAAAATTTAAAAATAGAACTAAATTTTAATCAGTTCAATTTTTAAAACTATTATGAATAAATAGTGACATGAAATTATCGTTTACTTTATGATCATAATTTTAATTTTCTTATGTAAATATTAATATTATAATTATGGGATGTGTGTGTGTTGTATGTACGTACTCACAGTTGAAGAATAAAGATTCTGGCTCTTATAAAATTAAAATCTCCAGTTATACTTAAATCTGTTAAACAATATCTAGAAGTATAAACTTTTAAGTAAAGTATATGATTACATAAAAGTTAAAATACCCTTATTTTTCCTCTATTGCTATTCACTATACTCATAAAGTATCTAATATAATACTTACAATTACATTATGATTACCCTTACAGTCCATAAAAATTCCTTTTATTTTTTTGAACTAAGATAAAGTGAAATAATCAATTTATTAGCTTAATATATATCGCCATATACAACCTCCAATGCACTTCAGTCATCCTATATTGTTTGATGCAGAAAGTATATTTCATGCATTTATGTTACAGCTGGAAATGTTTTATTAAGGAACTAATTATGTAAATTAGTTTTGTATAAAAGATTATATAGCAAAGTGAATGGTTAATAAAGATTATCATATATTTCCTACTAATTCAGAAGATTTCCTTCAAAATAGGAGCTAAGCAATTTTTCTTTCGGGTGGATAAACGTATTTACAACAATTATAGTGTAATTTCTTGCAAAGAGAAGGTTTAACTACAAAAATTTACTTAATGATACAGCAGTATATGCTGCTATTACATTTTGTGTATGAAATTTTTGTCAAATTTTCATAGCTTCAAAATAAATTAAGTAATCAAAATTTGTTCCTTTGGTATATTTATTTTTAAAACAACAATTTGTTCTATGATATTTGCAAATATGTTTGCTATTAATATAAATATATAAGAATGTTTTCAAATAAGTGTCAATATTAACTTTGAAAATTGATTCTGATATTTAAAATATACTAATAGCTCTTTCATATTTACATCATTTAAATATAATGAGAACATGCTGATGCAGTGACATCATATGCGAGTGTAACTTTAAATGTAACAAATATTGTAAGCAGTTATTTGCTGGGTAAGAAAAAATTATGCATTATTAATCACTAATGTCACGCAATTTGTATAATATATTATGTATCCATTTGAATCAGACTAAAATAAAAACTTTTCCTGCAAAAAATTTATATTAATTTAAAAATTAAATTACGTTGTTAAGGTAAAGTTTATTCTGTCAAAACAGAAACAAACAAAATCAATAGAAATTTTATATTACAAAACTTATTAAATATTTACACAAAATTGAATACACAAATTAGTATTAAAACTCTGTAATTGGATTTAATTATTCTTCGAAATCACAAAATTTTTTAAGTTTTTTTTTTTTTTTTTTTTTTTTTTTTTTTTTTTTTTTTTTTTTTAAATTAAAGATTTATGGATTCATAAATCTTTCACCTTTTTATTCAATAATTTGAAATAAACTTACAAAATTGGAAAAATTGTATTCAAAAATTTAAAAAATTAATAATTATATAAGAAATGTAGAATTCTGTTTTAAGATTCACTGCTCAGATCTTCTGTGAAATATTTAATAAATATTGTTGTTTTAGGTTTAATATAATTATTATTTTTAGTTTTTTTTTTATATTTTATTAAAAAACTTGGTGATGAATCATAAAATTTTAAATAATAGCAAACAATTTATTTTTACAATTTTTGAGGGGTATGGAATTCCCGTAAATTCAATTGGCAAAATTGTACAAACTTACTAACAATTAATCTTCGCTTGAATTTAATTTTGAAATTTCACATTATTAATATAAAAAAATTCCAAGAATTTTTATGTTTAAATATTTAATTTTTAATAAGATTTTTGTTTTGAAATTATTTATAACAATTTCTTGCATGAAAATATTTTTTTTTATAAATAAGCAATATTTCTAATTATTCAAAATTCAAACAATGATACTCTTTCTCTTATTAAGCTACAAAAACATTCTCTCTGATGCAGAATAATATTTCCCATACTTGACATATTTATTCCCCTCAAATCAAAATGTTTTAATTTGTTACAAAATTGTTACATCCGAAAATTGAAAATCATTTGAAAGAGGCCTGTCAATAAAATTGCTTTGCATATAAGCATTTTGAACAAATTTATTTACAAGAAATAATTACTAAAATAAAAATTATAAGAAACAGAACGAAGTAAAATGAGAATAACATTGCAAAACATTCAATAAACATTCTTGTAACTTTCTTCTTATCTGTTTCCATTGTTAAGAAATTTGTGAATCATCGTAATTTTAATAAATACAAAGAATTATCTAAATTGAGTTCCTATTGTTTATTTACTAATGCGGACTAAACAATATAAGAATTATTTAAGTAATATTTAAGTATGATCAGATGTCTTTAATAAGTTATGAAAAGTATGATTCAAAAATAATGAGAGAAATTGCAAAAATGAATTGTACAAAACATTTTGAAAAATTACGTTTTAACCCTTTTAAAATAATCAATTAAAAATTTGTAAAGAAGCTAACGAAGAATATTCGAAATTTACGAAGTCATATTTCCGTCCTTTTGAAGGGAGTAATAATAAGTGCCTTAATAGGAAGTGCGTGCTTATATAGGAAGAAAATTGAAATCTATGAAAATTAAATTTTATTTATGCAATTAATATGAAAAGTAATTAATCACAAAATATATTATAAGATAATATATTGTAATAATTTTTTTTCAGATAAAAACTCTTTTTACATAAAAATATTTTACAATATAAAATTTATATTTATGCATAATAACTTGACAAAAATGGGATTCAAAGACTTTATGCCAAATAATATATCAAG
Source organism: Latrodectus geometricus (assembly GCA_026290005.1). Taxonomy (NCBI): domain Eukaryota; kingdom Metazoa; phylum Arthropoda; class Arachnida; order Araneae; family Theridiidae; genus Latrodectus; species Latrodectus geometricus. The sequence continues at coordinate 522,475 of JAPDSC010102285.1, read as the reverse complement.
TAAAGGGGTTACATTACTTTTCCAGAAAATCCGTTTATTTTTCAAAACAATTTACGCAAAATTATGTTTTACAATTTTAAAAGATGATTTCTTTTCTAAAATACGAGAAAAAATGCCGCAAATTATATCTGCTTAAAAAGGTATATTTAAAAACAATGGCATGAGCAAAAACTATCAAATGATTTATCTAGTTCAGAAATTACACAAGCATTAAATTTACATAATCGTTGTCGAATTCATACGAGAAAAGTAATCGAAAAATAAAATGTTATCATTTTAAGAAGCATTGTAGCATACATAGAAAGATTTTATGTAGTATTCAATACATTGAATCATTTTCGATTGAGAATATTTGGGAAGAGATTGAAAGCAGTAATAGGTCTTTTTCAATAATTTTACATTACTATGAGATTTAAGTCTCACCTGCTCAGTATTTCCTCTTCCATCCTGTAGATAAATATATTCTAAGCGAATCTGTATAACCTTGTTATCTTACAGCAATCTAGCTTCATTTATTGCAATTACTCAATTTCTATATAACTATCAAGAATGTCATCTCTGAAGACCTGAAGAGTGAAGCTCTTATGTATGCTTCATCATGGTCTATTAGTCTCTTCAAATTGTTGCTAACCTGAATACAGACACCCTATCCAGTTTAAAAAAATATTTTCAGGGATGTTTGCTTGGTGATTATGTATTCATATCCAAAGAAAATATCGTCTGTTATCTTTTTGAAAACAGAAATTAAACACATCTTTAAAGTTAAGAGAATTTTTTGATCAAGTATCAAGTGGGAAAAATTAAATTAACTACTTTTTATTATTTTGTGCCCTGTTGTTAAATTTGCACTTCAAAATTCCTCAGAACTTTCAAATTCGAAAGGAAGGATTTCTATCAAACCTAGAGATTTTCTATGCAGTTATCTAGCAGGATTATCTAAATGATAATTTTTATATCCTTCTATTAAATTTCTATTTAACAAATTATTGCTATTTTCCGGATTATTCTAAAAAAATTGAAAACAGCTATCCTCATGTAATAGAAACAACTAAATAAGAAGCTCTAGTATTAAATATTCACACACAAAGCAATACGTAACTCCCAAAGTATATTCTCTGGTCTGGGAGATAACATGGTATGACAAGAAATGCATACCATGCTCTTTAAAAATCTCAAAGCTCTGTATATTATAATTCCAAATTTAGATTATCAGAAAAACTACAAATCAATAAAAAAGAAATGAAAAATAAGGCACTTGGATACAAAAATTACATACACAATATTTCACTGAAAACACTATTTTAGTTCCAAATAAATGCAATCGCTCATGATTAAATCGAAAAATAAGTTTTGCACGAAAAATATTTGCAAAAATTTATTCTTTCTCTATAGCAGTCTGTTTTTAAGTAACTATTGCACTGTTTTAATATTTCACCAAAAGTTTTATTAATTCAAATAACTTTACTAAAATTGTAGTTATTCATCATTATACAAAAATATATTCGTATCAACTTTTGTTTTAATTTAAGAAGGATTATTGATAGAAAATACAATCCTCATTCCAACAATACGGTAATATTAAACAGATTTTAGAAAAATACATATTTATGTCTACTAGCTAGTTAAAATAGTGATTTGAGTGTTACGCGTCATATTCCGTTGCTAAATAAAATGCTCGAGGGAATATTTATTGACAGAATGCTGATCATATGCATTGGTATTTACATATTATCCGTGGCAAGCCTACTACACAAGAGCTATTAACTTCAAGCACCGATTCGTCGTGAAGTGTTCGTTTGTTACCAAGAATGGTTTCCGCACTTGTTCCAGAACAAGTGGATATCAGTTCCTAACAGTTCAGTTTTTAATCAAGTAGGAAATGCATCCAAAAGCGAAGCAGAGAAATATTATTTAATTATTTGAGATTCTTAGCTATTCATGTCTTATTTCCATTTGTACTTATATTCATTGAGTAGAAAGTTTTAATTACAAATAGGTTAGCAATTTTAAAATGAAACGAAGAAGGGTTGCATAAAATTTGATATCAGCCTATTGATTTGAATATACAACAAAATATTTATTCATTTTATGATTTTATAATAATTAGATCTTTCAGAAACGATGTCTATCAATTGAAAGGTAATTTTTTTTATTATTTATAACTTCATATTATACATTTATTAACATAAAAAATATGTGTTTCAAAATAGAAATAAATTTATTACTCTGAGTGGGAAATTTATTTTTTATTTCATTAAAAACGAAATTGTTTTTCGGAAGTTTAACCTAAACATTATTTCTGGGACTAAATTATTATATTAGAATTTTATTATTTCTCAGACCCATTTAATGTGTGGGCATTTGTGCGGGCGAGTGTGTGCATGAGTGTTTTTTTTCTAAAGTTATTAGCTTGACATAAGTTAAAAGAAGAATCTTGAAGAGTTATTTTGTTATGAAATGTATTTTTATCCATTTTTATTTGGTTGTTTGGAAAGTCTTTTCAATTTACCCACCAGAATTAGTTTTTTGCTAGTGGAAACCAACCACTTTATGAGTATGAAATCATACTACGAATAGAGAGGTGGTAAAAGTTATTGGACTATAAAAATGACAATATACAATTCAATAAAATATTTATTAGCTAAACGTTTTAATTTTCATATAAAGCAAAAACCCGGACAACCCAAAAATTTAAAACTTACTAGAGAACTAAACTATGTCAGTTTATGTTTTTATCTGAAATTGAAACGATGATGTATGTTTACATAAAGGTGACACACATCATCAAGTAAATAATCAGATAAAGTATTTGTAATGTACCCTCCTCTGTTCAACATCTATTTCCTTATAATTAATTCTCTCTCTGCTCTGGCGCAGCTTGTCCTTTTTGGACCTTGCGCCAGAAACCCCAACCAACCAATCTCTCTATCTGCTCTCTCTCTCTCTCTCTATGGTAACATACATAATTCTTTCTCTTAAGTTTTTGAGAAAAAGAGTAAAAGAAATAAAAGAATAGAAATAATACAACTAAATTTGGGGAAAAAATTGCTTTTTATTATCACTGTAACATAATTAAATATTATTTTAAAGTCATCGCAAACAAAAGCATTCTTTTAGATATAATTAGTATAGTGCTGTATAATTAATTATAATTCAAACTTTTTTTGAAGTTATGAAGTTTACTTTTTAGGTTTTAACACAAATTTAAAAAATAAGAGAATTAAAGGTTAATAATTAATTTTAAAAAATGACATTAAATAGTTATTTTGCACTGGAATTAATGTTCTTAGGTCCGTAAATTTTTTCCATGTTTCCTTCTTCATTTTTCAGATACAATGGACCAGAGAGATGCTTATAAAGCTACCTGTCATACATTTGCAGTTAAAAATAATTTTATAACTTAATATAATAATAAAATAATTAACCTATTTTCAAGCACTCATTTTTAAATTCATGTGCATGGTTTCGAATTCACGTCAACTACGATTTTTACTAACACGATAATCTGGGCATTTGCGTGGTTTTAGCCACTTTACTCTTTTCAAAAGTTGTTCGATCTGAATGAAGTACAAGATTGAGAACTATGTCCTTCGTGTACATCGCAGTAGAACAAATCGGAAATTATTTTAATATAAAGAAAGGAATGATATAAGAAATCCCTTTCTTATTGGTAATGGGGATGTTTCCTACTTATTCCAAACATTTTGATAAAAGTGTACCGATTAGGATATGAGGTAATTTTATTATTATTAAACTTTAAGTGATATTGACGCTTAACATTAGTGTAAAGAAAATGAAAGCAAATTTCGTTCTCATGTTCTTAAGATTAAATTATTTATTTCTCAGGTTAGGCAATATTTTTCTAGTTTAGGATAATTTATGTTCCTATTTAAATTAATATTTTTAGAATTAAGTTATATGCAATTGAATATTTCAATTGTCTAATGAAATGAATATTTTGCAAAAATATTTAATAAAATATCTCAATGTAATTGATTTTCCATACCTTTTCATAATAATTTATAATTATAGAAAATAGTTTTCTTCAGTCAATTTTTCTTTGATACCATAATGTTAAAAATTTTTAACATTTTTAATTCTTGATTCAATGATTCAGTCTCTGACATTCTGATTTTATTATGGTAGTTAGCAATGGAATTAATGTTTATCATCATAATGTAATAATAATTAATACTGTAAATATGACGTTTAATAACATCATATAATGATAATTAACATTATAAATATATGATAATTAACGATATGAATATAATGACTTAATGTAATGATTAACGAAGGTATTATGATAAGTAGCTTCATTACAGTGAGTCAGCATCCATACTCTTTTTAGGGCGCAATGAATTGTTGCCACATAATATTAATTTTATAACTTTGTTTTTCTAAACTAATGCTTAAAAGATGTAATACCATTCTGATTATTTTACAAACTCTAATTCAAACAAATCATCTGAAAAAATTGATTTTATATTTGTATTATCTACATAAATATTATTTACTTTATTAATTTTTTAATTGAATACTTTCTAAAGAGGAAACACATTTTTAAATAAAAACATTAGCTTCAAATTATATATCACAAAATACTTATTTTACTTTTGAAGGAAATAAATTTCTCTAATGGTAAGGCATGTTAAATTGAGTTTTACTGAAATAAAAATATTAATGTAATGAAAAAGTGAAGAACCTGTTGAGAATGATATGGCCATTTTTAAAACACATATTAAAATAAATGGGATTATTAAAAGTTTTTGTCAAAGTGTCTACTCTAATAATCAGCATCTTACAAAATATTTTAAGAGATTTTTTTCATGCATTGAAACTGACAATTGCTTCCATAAAGCAAATGATAACAATTCAATAAGGAATCAAATTAACTAACATTTGATTACTGTGCTCTTCTAAGAAATGCTACAAAATTTTGGCTTAATAGGTCATATTGATATGCAATTAGCAGCATAACATCACTGAGAAATAGTATTAATACAGGTCTAAATTTTAATCATTAATTCTATTTTAAATGCATTTCTTACCAACAGTATTTACATAATTTTGCTTACTTACTTGTATTAATTTCAAAAACTGACAAACTGAATTATAAGTTTTTTTTTTTTTTTTTTTTTTTTTTTTTTTTTTTTTTTTAAATTTTTGATTTCATTCTCTATATATTTGTGAAATTTATTTTAAATCATAGACAATATTTAACTTTGAAAAAGAATTATCTTAGATATTACTTTTTTGAAAGGGAATTTCGTAAACATAACCAATTTTTTTTCTCTTTCTTTTCAGCAGTTATTTTACAGCTTAAATCTGGAATTAAATTATATTTCAAATAATTTCCATTGAAAATTTGTCTTTAGAATTTTATGATTGAGATTGAAATATAAAACTAAAGAAAAGCAACACCTGTTTTTTTTTTTTTTTTTTTTTTTTTTTTTTTTTCTTCTCAAATGAAACATACGATTACTTTTATTTTTTGGTATTGGACTTAAACGAAGTTCAAATTAAACATGGAAAGAAAAGTTAATTGTGGGATTTGGTTATTCCCTCTTTAATTTTAAAAAGTCTTTTACTCAAACTACTCAAAAATCTAATTTTTTTTACATAATCAAAATACTTGAATTGAAGTTATTTGTTCTTATCAAACTAAGTATAAGACTTATTTGAAAGATATAATTAGCCTTTTTCATTACAAATGAGTTTTTTGCTCAATGCAGAATGAGAATACAGCTTGCAAGACATTAAGTGAAATGTATGTTCTATATGGATTTGAATTATTTGCTTATTACTTTGTAAATGGTTAAAGATTTCAAATCATTAATATCTTTTTTTTTCAATTTAGTAGCAAGAAAAGCAAAGAACTGTATTTATAAATAAACTAAGAAAATATTTTGCAGTTTATGTTGACCTTGTCCAGTTGTGAAGAGTAATCAGTAAGCTAACGTAAGCAATGCTTCAAAGTTTAGTAATTAATTTTTTATTTGTTTTTTGTTAGTTTTATAAATACTATTGAAATTTTTATAATTTTATTGCTCAAAATGCTTAAAATTTTTAAAACATTATCTTTTGTAGTAACACAACATTTATGTTTAATACAATGTTATACATGATTAAGTGCTATAAATTTGCTGCTGGTGGTCATATAAATTAAACTCTTCGAATTCAGTTGGTATTGCATAAAATTGAATGACTCATCAGTACATAAACCTTGAACAACAGTTTAGTTTCAGAGAGTACTCTTGACAAAATGTTTTACATGGAAGGCAGAAAATATAATATGATTTTTTTTATTATGTTTTCTGCATAAAATTACATAAAAAAACGTTATTACAAAAACGAAACGAATCGTTACATAAAGATTATACAGATTTTTTTTCAAGTATTTGTATAAGCTTTATATAACTGAACGGGAAATTTTAGTCAATAAAATGTAAGTATGTATGAGTATATATATTTGGATGACAGAAAATAATGTATTCTGGCATTGCTTGTCTTAAATGTATATAAAGCTTGCAACTGAAAGATAACTTCAAATATGCCATTATCACAATATAAAAGAGCCTGTTGACTCAAAACCTATTTTACATTTTTTTATTCAACTAAGAGTTCATTCTTGAAGGTAATGTGAAATTTTCTAATCCACTTAATCACTCTTAATGGTCTTTTTACAGCGGAGAACTTTCTATCAGAAGAAACTTCGCATTTATAATTTTCTTTAGGGGCTAATTTTTCTTATCAGCAGTTTTAAGCCATCCACTATAGATTTTCAATAGTTATGGTAATATTTTTCTTCTCTCCGATAAAACATTATTGTAATAAATAACATAATCTCAGTAATTTTTTACACATAAATGTTTTTTATTCCATTATAAAAGTAGTAATTTTATAATACTACACCTAAAGTCAATTTAGCTTTATTCTATTAGTTTCAGGATTCAAATATTTTATCATTATATATTATAAACTTTTTTCTTTATACAAGTCGACTTTTAAAAAATTGAATTGAGGTATTGAATGATTTGGCCCTGATTGAATGATCCCTCTCTAAAATGTGTTGTATTTCATATGCTTATTTACATTAATTCAGCGTTATATTTTTAATGGCCTCAATGATCAAATTGTATTTATTTAATTAATTGATTTATATAACTGTTCAGCAAATTTATCAATTTAGTATATCTTACTGAACTAACTAAATATATCTAGTATAAATTTTTGAAGAAGTTCTCCAGAGGGTATTGGAATCAATTTTCATCAAAGAATGTTTACGGGACTACTTATGAATTTTCATTTTTTAACAGTTGTCAATGAAAAAGTACTATATATATATATATATATATATATATATATATATATATATATATATATATATATATATTGTTGATATTGTGATTTTGTTACTGTCACTGTTAACAATGTTAACATTTTAATAACTCACTTATTGAAAATCATATGTTGTCTTTAAGTTTCTAGAAAAACGACAAGTTGCATATAAATTCTTTCAGGCACTTTATAACCAAAAGTCTGTCTTTTGGAACCAAATTTGTTTTAAATTTTTAAAAGAGGTTAAAGTGTATAAGGAAGTATAAATAGTGTCATGTAAAATAACTTTTCTTAAAGAAAATAATTCTTTAAAGTTTGCCAAAATGATATTATAAAGTTTGTTCCATGGGAAAAGTAATATTAAAATCACTTAAATGTGAAAATTACATTTATATATGCATTAACATATTTTACATTAAAAATATATATTAGTTTTATAGAATATTCTATCTAAATTAGTGTGTATATGTACATGCTCAAAGTATTGAGTTAATTAATAAAAAGCTTAAAAGCACACATGCATACATATATTGTTACAGATATTAAATAAACGAAATACTAATATTTACACCTAATTTATTTACTATTGAATTTTAATTTTACAATTTATGAATATATATATTTATATATACAGATGTATGTAGTATATAATTGAAGAATTTCTTCCTCTTATTAAATAACTTTGTAATGTTACTTATTTCTAAGGGATTTAATAGTAATATATACTTTTCTTTTGATTAATCAATAAAAATGAATACAATTTAAATCTAAGTTACAAGTTTCAGAAAAGTGCTTTTTAACTCTTAACATTACTTGAGTTTTGCATTAAGTTTTCAACCTGGATATTCTGTAAGTAAAATAATATTTTATATGAAACTAAGATATATATTCTTAACATTATGATCTCTACAACAATATTTTACACTTTAAACATATCACTTTTTATTCCTAACATCATTGTCTTCGCTATCTTTAAAGAAAGTTAATGATGATAGCAAACTATAGTAAACAGGTTATGTTTATGAAATAGCAAAATTTGAATAAGTTACTAAATGGTATTGAGGAATGAACTTTTCAAATAATGTAAATGCAATAACTAAAGATCAAAATTCATGTAAAACTTCACGTCTTAGATTTCTCAATGTTTTCTATTGATATATTTAATTTTCTCGAGAGAAGGATGCACCTTATCTTTAAAATGACATTGTATCTGCGCGTTTTAATATCATTTGAACTTGTTTAACAAACACAAAACATTATGCTTCTGACTGATGTTAAAATCACTTTTATTTTACTGCAGATAATAAATGCGTTCGATTACCTAAGACTCACCCTCAAAAATGTTACTTTTCAATAATTCCTATAAGTACTGACTATACACGTTTATTACTGAGAAAGTTAGTTATAGAAGCACTAAATTACATCAAAATAATCATTAGTATTTCATTTGGAATTGCAATGTTAACACTATTTACTCATCATTATAATCATAAGAAATCTTATTAAATTTTCACTTTGTTACTTTTTGGTGAACAATAAATATTAATCTTTTACCTTGAAACAATATTATTAAAAAAAACATTATATACATACTATAAAAACATGATTAACTAAAATATTATGTTGTAAAATTGCAAAATTAATTACTAGAAACATTTTTCTTCTAAAACAAAGTATATTTATATCTATTGAATTATCTCTTTTATATATATATATATATATATATATATACAGAGAAACTAAAATATTCTCCATTTTATACATTATAAAGCTATTATTTAACTAACTATTTTGTTACTTTAGTTAAGGATTTTTAAAATTAAATAAAAAAATAATTTTTTGCATATTTATGCTTTAATAGCTACAAACTTTGCACTCTTATGAAAAATTAAGTTGTACTAGTGATATGCTTTGAAATACTATAAAAAGTACGTAAATGTATTTTAAATATATTTATATATTATTCAACTTAAACCACTAAAATTTGTTTCTACATCAGATTTATTAAAGTTAAATATTTTTAAGCACGTACACTTTGTATTATTTTAATCTATTTTTTGAAGACGCTCATTGTGCTAGTAAATATTCCTTATTCTGTGTATTAATTAAAATGTAGATATATAGATGTACATTATAGCTTTGACTAACTTAAATATCTAGGAAATTCTGCATCTAGTATAATACAAGCAGAATTTAATGACATCATTAGTTATGAATATTGATGTATGACAATAGTGTTTTCTCACTCAAAATATTTCAAATATTATTTGTCAATCATGGATATATTTTAAAATTGTAAAATATGTATCATGCTCTTTGAAATTGTCCACTCACCGTTGTTAAATAACGTGTTAATTCTTTCTTAATTTCATTAATTTATACTTTATGTAAACGAGTTAATTCGTTTAAACAACCAAAAAACAAGTATGTTGATAATTTACATCTTTAATCTATATCAAATCTAGCATTAATAAAGACTTTTCAATTAATGAAATTTCATCTCCTCTAAATGCAGGTAGTTTAAATTAAATAAATTTGGGATCATATATTTTCAATGTGTGTGTGGCTATATTCTTCAATAATCAAAATATATTTTTTAAAGGATGAATAATTATTGCTTATCTGTTATTTTTCAAAATCAAGTAGCTTTTTGTTATTTGCATTTCACAAGTCCTGTTAAAAATGTGCAACTCATCAACAATTATATCAAATTATCTCTATATTTCGATGAATTTAATCGACAAATTAGGTAAGAATCTGGCATAACAATTATATTTATACTTTATGTATAAAGCACAATAATTGTGTTTCATGCAACACATAGTTTCTATATTATTATAAAATTCTTGAATGTATTGATTTATACTATAATGGACAATGGATTATTTAAAATATATAGACAGCCATTTTTTATATCAGAGCAATAATGTGTATGGTTAAAATGATTGAATAAAAAGATTATAAATATCAAGCAAATAAACTATTGAAAATTTAATTTTTTTAAATAATCATCTGTATTTATAAAATTATTTTCAAACTACCTTTTATTCAATGAATTTAGTCAGATATGCAAATATAAGCAAAAATAAATATTTATCTCCTAGTGTTAAAATTTCCCAAGCATATTTATAATATGTTGCATACAAACGGTATATTTTCTAAAGAAAATCTGTCATCTTAAAAATGTTTTGAAACTGTAGTTTCAAGAGAATTAAACAATCATTACATGAACCTAAAAACTTCTGGTTAAAAAATGTAGTTGTTCAGTCGAAAATTTTGACTAAGTAATTCATTAAAAGGAAATTTTATTTCACTCAACAAAAATGAAAATGAAGCCATTCATTTACAAAATAATTACTCTTATACCCATAATTGCATAATTAAATCATTCGCTTACATATATATAAGCATTTTATTTTATTTTATTTTATTTATTTTTTTTTTCCATCTCAATGGAACCCTTTTTAAAACTCATTTTTAAGAAAATGAAAATAATTCCATTGATGGTAATTTCTACATCACAATATTAACTGATCCACATGTAATAGGAATTTCTGATAAAACAAAATATGATCACATGATCTACAGACATAAAATAAAGAAAATAGTAAAGATAATTGAGATTACTCAAAAGAGTAAAATTGAGGTATATTAAATTCATGCTTAATATAATTTTATATTCAAAATTGAAATATATATATATATATATATATATATATATATATATATATATAT
>JAPDSC010102285.1:491892-502996 GCA_026290005.1 Latrodectus geometricus | reverse complement strand
TATATATATTCAAGAGTTGTTACTGTGATCTTTTCCCAAACCATTTCTTAAATTGAAATTCCAGTTTTTCTGAATTTTAGAATCCATTTTTCAATAATAATTTTGCAAATCTTTTAATTTATTTGAAAATTTTAGAAGTTGAAATTTGAACTTTTTACTTAAATATATATTAAATGCGTATCAAATTTTAAAATATATTAAGCGCATTTAAGCCAAAATGTCTGTTAAAATCCAAATATACTGTATTATTTGAATTTGTGAATATGTGTGAGACAGCACATAACATAACATTAAAACGTTATATTAAATAAAAATGTTTTATACATTTAACTTCATATTTTTTTTTATATTGTAAGTATAAATTAACAGACAACCCGGCCAATTAAGTAATTTATTGTCAAGTACTTTATTATCACCATTTGAAAAGAAACTTCTTCCAAATAGGTACTACTTTCGTTTTTAGAAAAATGAAATGGACATTAGGCAACCGACTTGAAATTTGTTGGAAAAAAATTTGAACTTGATTTTTTCAGAAATTCTTCTGCTATCATGAAATTACCATTGTCATCCAGGAAAATGATATAGTCACTCAACATAATAGGATGCTTTCTTGATTTGATTGTAACATTTCTTATGAATAAGAAATGAATTAAGAGTTACACCTACAAATAAGAACATTTTATTTTAATAAATGCCTTGATATTTCTAACACCTCAGTATCTGCGAAATTAATGTTTCTGCAAGCATATATAACAGCTACAAAACTATTTCCAACACCTATGTAACTTTCACGAAGAAATACATTGATTACTTTTCTCATAAATTTTAATATTTGGTGAAATCATTTATGTTTGATTGCTTAAATGAACACTTTCTTTTTACGTATAAAAACAATAAAAAATTTAACTGTAGAACGAAAGTTCCCTTTCAGCTATCTGAGAGAAGTTCCTCTGACACATAAATTAATAAGGAATGCCTGATTCTTATAAACTTGTTTCACAAAAGACTATAAATTTTATTCCTAACTACCAGAGGTTTACAATTTTAAATCATTTAACACCTTTGAATTATTTTAATAATAAATAATTCTGTAATATTTGTGATATTTCGTTTGAAATTCAATACTTATATGCAAATTTTATAACTGAATGTAGGAGTTCCGATATATATATATAAAAAAATTGTATTTTCAAGTTAAAATAAAATCAAATGTAATGTAAATAAATAATTATATTTATAAATTGAATATATCTCAGGAACATTTTCCATAAATATAGTATTTACAAATTCAAACTAAAAATACAGAAGTTAATGAAATATGGTGGATGTGTTCACTTCTCTTCAACATTCATGAGTAGTTGATGGTGCCTAGTTGAAGAAAACATCGTTTAAATTTCCTAAATTTGACTATCTACAACAGATTAATGGACACCATTTATTGAAATTCATGAACTCATTGATAGGCCATGATTGTCTGATTGAGAAAAACAACGTTAGCACAACCGAAAAATAGTTATTTCCATGCAATGATCCGTTATGTTCATTAATGGCACGTAAATTGAATCTTGGTCGCCAAGACTGCAAGCTCCTGCTTCTATACAACATGAACCCACCCACTTTAAGGGTTACACTAGAACAACAAAAGGATGCCCAACTTCATAATGTGCGTTTAATTAGCCACTTGTTTCAAAAAAGAGGAAATTCTTAGTGTACTGCTTTATAGGAAAGAAATTAACTAGTAAAAACAAGTGTAATACTTGCACACGCATTGTAAAAACAACAATTAATTTATTTCGAAATAATACTGTTATTCTGTTTACAAAAAGTATTAATTTTTAATTTGTTTTCATCCTTAAAAATCAACTTATAATAACATTATGATTCCTTGATTATGATGATATTACAAGTTTTCATTTCAAATGCTGCATATATATATATATATATATAATAAATAACATCATTAGAATTCTGTCAGATCTATCTGCTATATTAATGGATGAATTCTGTAACCTACTTCTTTTTAAAATTGATACATTATAATAAATATATTTCATTAAACTATTTAGCATTTTTTATGTAATTTGATATTTGATTTATTATACAGAAAAGAAAGTGATTTATTTTTGCTTGTGTGTGAATTGATGCATAGGATACTTAATTTTACATGAGATTCTATATATTTTTTATTTAAACCTTAACTGTAAAACAATCAATAGACAAGGTAAACAATATCGTATTAAAAAAAAAGTGGGATAAGCCTGCTAATTTCTTTTTAAAAAAAGGATGCTCTTCCCTTATCATCTACCAATAGAGATTAATTTAATCAGTTGGGATCCACAGTACCACCTCAGGTCTTTTTTAAACCATCAAAGTGGCCATGGCATTTCAAAGAGAATGTCAAAGATATTGATAATATACAAAGATACTGATTCTTAAATAATCTGTAAAAATCAATACTTTAAAAAAACTTCACATAAAATTATTCATTGGGTTATTTCCCGTATTTAATTCATGACATATAATAATTGTCAATAACTTTTCAATTCTTTAGCTTTCAGAAACAGTGCAGCCTGAAATAGGAGTAAATATATATATATATATATATATATATATATATATATATATATGAGATATTTATTTTAAATATTATGAAGAAGAAATAAGCAATGGTAAATATATATTGGGTGTGCTTTAACTAGATTCAACTTGAATATTACATTGCTGTGATTATCATTATCTTATTTGGAATTCATTCATTGAAATGAAATTTTTCTGCATGTGAAAATTTCATTCTTCCTTCTAGTTAAAAAGTTTAATTCAATAAAGAATTTTTATTCAATAGGTATATTGATATTATTTTGAGAATGTAAAGTGCATTATGCGTGTGTATAAATATGCTACACTTATACAGGGTGATTCAGCTTGTCGGTAACAAACTTTGAGGATCGATAATAACACACCTAGACAAACATATTAGTATAGGGAATGTAGGGTCCCTGACGCGGTAGTAAGGCGCTAGGCGCTTTTGAAAATTTGGGTGCCGAAATTCGAACGTTAAAAAAACTAGGGAAATTGTTAGTTTATCTTGCTTTTTGCGTCGAAATGATTCTGTTTACTTAGACTTTCTTCAGAACCAATTTGATTAGCGTATCTGTTAAAACATTGATAGAGGGCGCTGTAGACTTTGGACAGCTAGACAACAACTTTGAGCTCGTTTTTTTGATAATTTAATACATGCTCGCCAAAGTTTATACTCTAACTTAAATTTTGAACCCAAAAGTAGAACCCTGCAAAATGCGTAAGAGCCGGAATAATTATCGAAGTCCAGGGTGGTTGAAACTCGAAGGCTACTAAGAGATAAACAAACAGATTTCTTGACTTATGGCATGCATTTTCATGATTCTGTTTGCTGGGGCTCTCCGAAACTCAGTTCAACGGTACAAAAAGAAAAACCGATAGGGGGCGCTTTGGGCAAAAAATTTTATTCTTTGACATTTCGGATGCTAACTGAGAATGGGACGCTACGATCAGTTAGTAATAATGAAAACACATTTTTTACCTCTGCTCAACACTTCTAAATAATTTTAGACCAAAAACATCATTAACACTAAAGAAGATGCTGGAAATTTCGACCTTGGGCAATCATGCAGGCTTCGCACCTACGTCGCATTGAGGAGTGTGTGTTTCCAACAATGCCAGGAGTATCTCTGATCTCCGCTGCAGCTGCCACAATGCGCGCGACAAGTTCATCAGCACTGCTGACAGGTGTATGGTAGATATTAGCCTTTAGGTAACCCCAAAGGAAGAAATCCAAGCATGTGAGGTCTGGTGATCAGGCAGGCCAGTTAACTGGACCCCCACGCCCGATCCACCGCAAGCCATATCTTATTTTTTGATGGAGACGCGCGTCGTTCCTGTAATGGGCCGGAGCTGCATCGTGCTAGAACCACATCTGGCTACGCGTACCTTTTTGTACGTGCGCCTCCTCCAGAATCTGCGGCAGCACTTGATCCAGGCAAATGAGGTAATTTCCACCTGTCAGCCGTTCAGGTAACAAATAAGGGTCAATAAGGCAATCCCCCAGAATGCCGGCCCACACATTTACTAAGAAAAGCTCCTGGGCTGCTCGGATTCTGGTTTCATGTGGATTTTCATCACACCACACATGACTGTTGTGGGCGTTCCACATTCCCTCCCGGCTGAAGATAGACTCGTCCGTAAACAAAATGTTGTTTTCAAAACGGGGATCCCTAGCTCTCATCGCCAAGTACCATCTTGAGAATTCCACTCGAGGGCCAAAATCCTGCTCTCCGAGCAACTGCACCCACTGGATGTGGTAGGGGTGCAGATTCCGGGAACGTAAGATGCGCCACGAAGTTGCTTGCGAAATGCCAACATGTCTGGCGATATCTCTGGTGCTAAGACCTGGGTTGTCCTCCACCAAGTTAAGCACATCCTCTTCGTTGTCGGGTGTGCGCACTGATCGCTCCCGTTCAGGCCTGCCTCCATCGAAAGATCCCGTCTCGGACAACCTCTGGTGTATTCGAGCGAAGAAGGCATGGCAGGGGATTTGCCTGTTGGGGAAACGTTCGGCGTACAACCGCTGAGCGGCTCGTCCATTACAACCAGCAGTGCCATACGCCAAATGCATGTCAGCCAATTCCGAGTTTGTGTACCGTTCCATCCTACTACCGATCTGCAGACTAGCAACCCGAAGCTTAAGTAGGTACCGCAAGTCCAAAAGACGTGTCTGAGCGTGCAACTACGTCATTTCGCGTTGTCGTCTACGCATTACGTATCTTTTGCATATCGATATGGTACGATATCTTTTGCATAAATCAGCAAAAAGCTCCTTATGTAAATTTTATTTCGTGCATTGTGCATGATTAAAACCAGCTAGGTTTATTTAAAAAAAAACTGCAGTTTTAATAGCTTTTTGTAAGTAAATTACTCTCTTGTTTTGTTCCTAACTGATCGTAGCGCCTCGTTTCCAGTTAGCGTCTGAAATGTCAACGAATTACGTTTTTCGCCCAAAGCGCCCCCTATCGGTTTTTCTTTTTGTACTTTTCAACTGAGCTTCAGAGAGCCACAGCAAACAGAATCATGAAAATGCATGCCATAAGTCAAGAAATCTGTTTGTTTATTTCTTAGTAGCCTTTGAGTTTCAACCTCCCTGTACTTTGACAATTTATTCCGGCTCTTATGCTTTTTGCAGGGTTCTACTTTTGGGTTCAAAATTTAAATTATTAATTAGTGTTTGATTCTTTGCAAAAGTTACAGAGTTTACAGAATCAAACACTTCGCTTAATGACAGGTGCTATAAAATCATCACCGATTTATGCAGTCTTACTTTTGGCAGAAAATAAACTTATTGTAATCCTGATAAGGGAGTAAGACTTGTTATTTTGTAAGAAAGGGGGGTATAAATAATTTGTCATATTTTCTGTGCGCACTTTTGATCCCAACTCAGAAATTTAATACCCAACATTAATTTATTCAGAAATTCAGGGAATACCATATTATCTTTTATTCTAGTTAGATATTTTGGAACTATTTTTGGTGGTAAGATAGCTTTGCAGCAACTTCTCATTAGAGATTTAACTTTTTTGATGGTTCTGATATTAACTGACTCGAAAGCAACTACGCAGACTATTGCCTCTGATATAATACTACATCTTTGGAAGTATCATAATGTCAACTTTCCGGCAACAGCTTATGAAGAAAGAAATTCATGTTAACCTTGGTTACAGTATATGAAATCAAAACTAAATTTTCTTTTTAATTTTCAAAACTCAAAATTTTCTGAATAACTGTCAACTATCACAATCAACCTATGGGTCAAGTAGTTCCTTAACCTTGATTGCTTTATTAAAATATATGTTTAAACTAATTTGATACTCTAATTGTTGAACAGGAACAACAACGACCCTGCGAGGAGATTTTTATATTGAAATGTTCTTAAATATTTATATTTTTTGTTGAAAAAATAGAGGTGGTTGTACGTTCCTGCTGGTAAAATGTGAAATGCTGTAAGAACATGTGTTGGATCGAAATCATGATAACTAACATGGTTTTCTTTTCAGCTAAGATAATGTTTCTCACTATTTTGGAAGAATTCTTCCATAAGGCCTTCCGTGGTTTATATTCATTTGTATGACAGTTGAATAAGGTCTTTTTGATTTAAGAATATTTTATTTAGGGCTTACCTTAATTTTCTGAATATTTCAATCTTTCTTAATAATAAGTTCCGAATTGACTAATCTTAGATATTAAAGAAAGGGAAGTCGTGTTATATTCCTTTTCTCTTTATGTTCATCTTATCATGGAGGGTTACTGGAAATTTTCTAGATTTTCTTTCTTTTAATGCAAGTCTAACTATCTATGAAACACCTTTGTGAAAGTCATTAAACGGAATTGTTAAGTACTTTTTAACTGCTTTTAATTGTTTACCTAACTACTTTGCCAAGAAAAATTAATCGAACAAAAGTACAAACAAGTAGGCTTGCATCTTTGGAACATTTCACGCGTCGTCGAAATTGGCTGGAGCAAGTCAGAATTTATAGTGAAAAATATCTTGAATTCGATTGAAAAAGATCAATGAAAATATCTTATTTTCCTCATCGATATATGCTTATGATATGTGAGCTGCAATTTGTGTGCCTGCCATATCGATACAACTTTGTGGGCTTAACATCCATTTAATTACAGCGCCTTTGTGTGCTGTGTGAATGTGTTACAGTAGAATAACTGTTGAAAACTTACATTTTTGAATTTCAACATCTTTTTGTAAATTTCTTTAATTTTTGCGTTAATCACTTGTTATTTTGAAATTAAATGAGAAATTATTCAATGTGGCCTATTAGAGTATTCTAAATGTTAAAGTCGAATCGTACGTTTCGTTAATCATTTAATGCTTTCTTCCTTTAAAATGATTCAAAGTGAGCACAAAACAACGCAACAGAAAATTAGTTCTAGGCATAAATTTATTGAATTTTTAAAAATAACACAATTGAAATAAATGATTATGAAACTGCTGCTTATAAATATTTCCATACAAAAAATCCATACTACACTTTAGTATTGTATAATGCATGTATATTTTTTTTTAATTCGTTCGATTATATCTTTGATAACTTAAACTATGTTTTTTTTACATATTACCTATTAATTAATATTAAACTGTATCAATGATTATCATAAATGACTATAAATGAAATTGTATGATATTCTTAGAAACATGTCTGAAGATTTATTGTATTAAAATGTCAATTTAATTTTAGGTGGATCATCTTTAAGCGTTTAATTTAACTTAACTATAAATAACAGTATATGACATTAACACAAAGTGCATATATTTTGCTTTTACAAAGCGTTTCAGATTTGCAGAATTTTTTGAATATAATAAATACATATTTTTAACACATTAAGGAGAATTTTAAATTAATAATAATTTTGTATCAAACTGTGTTACTCATAAAATTCTATACAACTTTTAATTTATTTCAGCTACTAATTTCCTTGATTTTGCTTGCAAATTGATTGTCTGAATGCAAGCAAAAAAAATCCCTAGTTATTAAATATGAAAGACCTTAAAATATGATAGAGATTTGTTTCTTGCATTTTTGTGAAATGTAAAAGAATTTTCGTTTCTAATAAAGTAAAATGTGATTTTTCTTTTCTCAAGGACACATATATGTGTTTCCTTTTTTTGATGTTTATGTTAATTACATTATTCATACATTCATTAAATTAGAAAGGAAACTTTCTTTCTCGTAATAATTGTAATTTTAAGGGGAAATGATTGATAATTTAGTAGCATAACAGAGATAACTTCGTAAGACAAAAGTGCCACAGTGAGATAAGAAAACCGTGCCTTCTAGAAATGACTTAGATACAAAATGGAACTCAAAATGCTTACTCGATATATTAGCATATTTCATTTTGTCATATTCAATTTCATAAACTACCAAACTTTATGAAGCATACAATGGAAAACTCTTTCAAGTAACGAGAATTCAGAGTTTAATATTATTTATACCAAAATTCTACTTAGCTTGCATATTTTATCCTTTTGTTAAGTAATTGCTAATGGTTCTTTTTCTAGATTTTTTAATTTATCTATTAAGACATTTTATTCTTCTCAATGGATGAATTTCACTGAAAATATAAATATTTATTTTGCGTCCAGATTTATTAATCATTTTTCCTATTTTAAGGTATGATTTTTGAAGTACACTTTTAAATTATTATTTGTGTAAAATAATGGCTTACTTTAAATGATAAATAAGTTATAATTAGAATTTACGTTTCATAAAAGTTTAACGAAAAATTCTTGAAACCCTGGAATTTTACAAATCATTACTTGTTATAGCAGCAGTAGAGTTCCTAGTCAGCTCGGGGTAGGTGCCTGAGGTTTTCTAGGTTTCCCTCTAGCTACACGTAAATACGGACCACTTTCCTACAAAGTCCCCCTAGAGGGCATTTCTTCCGCACTTGTAAAAGTGACACTTACTGCCACACACTTCGAGCTCGGGTTTTGTTTTGTGATCTAATTTATGTTAATAAGCGGGAAGTGATGCATACAAGTTGGTTTGGTGGGTGGTTCATCTGATTTGTTCCGGTATCAAACCAGTCGTCTTCGCCAGACCATTGGCTAAGCGGAACATTGACTCGGCTGATGGAACGGTTGTGTGTGTTTTCCTTGCCTGGCGGAAGACTCGGTGTCTCCCAGTGATGGGTTGATCACACAGCGGACACCAAAGGCCTTACACTCGCTTCGCAAGTAGGCTGTTCGCCTGCGGTATCTAAATCATAACTTGTTTTATTATGAATTTATATTGAGACCATTCCTCGCATACGTAATGAGAAAAATTATTTTCCATAAACTCTGATAGGACATTTGCAATATAAATTTTGTAATATATTCTGAAATACGTACATAAAATTCGTGGAAATTATTACATTCATATGTGTCACAAGATTAAATGAAAGAAATTTTAATGAATTACACTATTATTTAATGATGCCTAATGCTAAATAAAATTTAACTTTCATCTTATATGCAGGATGATGTTCGAAAAAACATTAAAAATACATAAGAAAAATTGATATGAGAGAGAAGGAAAAATATTTAAATAAAATATTTTTCTTAAGCTGTACTTAGCTTTAAACGAAAAAAAAATTATTTAATAAGTTAATTTATTCAAATATATTTTATGTTATCATATTCTTATGGGATATTAAGTAAATATTATTTTCTTAACTTCACAAAATATACAAGATTAACTTTTCAAGCATTAAATTTGCGAATACACGTGACTTATAACGAATTTTCTAAATCTTTTAAGCTTTATTTGTAAAATATACTCAATTTAAATGTGGGTGAAAAGTCTTCTGTTTCCAATTTTATCATTTGCATAAACACCTTTTTGGTTTTGCTTGCAAGTTCGTAAAGTAAAGGATGAAAACTTGCTGTTACTTGTAAACACAGGTTCTGCAAAGTACTCGCTACCTCAAAAATTTAACAACTGAATTAATTTTAGAATATTGCAAACATGAAAAAAAATGAAGAGTCAGTTTCATAAATTTGTGTACTATTGTATAGTCATTTTTTGATCAATTCCTGTTTTACTTTAAATTAACCTTTTACATTTTTTTAAAGGATGGGAATACAAAAAAGTTGTATTTTGTGAATATAATGATTATTCAACTAAATTCATGCTCGATTAATGAATGTATCAAAAAATAAAATTCTCAAAATTGAATGAATTAATTAATGACGTCAATTGATTGAGTGTTTTATTGAAAAATAAAGTTAAGTTGGCAAAACGTTTGCACTGGAAAATTGACGAATATTTTTCATTTTACTGTTAAATGATTTTAATAACTTTATCGTTCTTTCAATCAAAGTAATATGATTTAGTATTTGTCTTGAAATGATGATGAAAATGTTTCTTTAATAATGAAAATATTAATTTCACAAGCTCCAATACTTTGTTTAAAATAAATATAATAATTGACGACAAAATTGAGATTGATTAATTATTTAGAATCTATGACTTTAAATTTTTTTGTATTAGAAGCAAGACTTACTTATACTTAAAATAAAATTGAAAAAAGTTTTCAAAAATTTGAGAATACAGATCCAGAGGATACTCTAAACAACCACGTCTGTCAACAATAATAGCATTCATATGCTTAGAACCAAACAGAAACTGGATGACATGTACAAGTACAGCTATCCATGTAGTTCAACATGAAATAATAATTCATTGTCAGTAATGACGGTGTATCGAGATAAACCAGTCGCTTCTCAATCAATGATCAGACATTTTTCTTCGGTAAGAGATTTGGAGAACATACAGACTACGGCAACAGAAGCACATTTTCTGCTTAAAGAAGGGTTCATATTATACTGCAAAAATATGGTCATAGATTATCTTACTAAATTATACCTTAGCCACTATTTCATAACACAACAGAAATGCAACGTCCCTCTGTATAAAAAGTACTCAATAAGAAAAGGAATTAAGTATGCAAAGGAGTATCAGCATCTATTTACATGAGAAATCAAACTAAAATATAAATTTCACATTCTTCAACATAAAATAAAATACAATCTGACAAATGCAGGTGTGCTTACAATTGAAAAGTAAAATATAGTTACCCAATTACAAAAAAACCATCCATATCTATAAAGTTTAACTAGAAGCTTGAAAATGTTATATGGTATATGCACCTTGTTTTCTTATTTCCACTAATTTTACTTGGAATTATCATCTTCAGTTACTTTCAGTATAAATTCATTGCCAATTTTGGTATTTAATCTTATTTGCGGTCAATATTTTTCATCCAACTCATCTTTACTAATCACATTTTTGTATATATATACTTAGTTCTGTTACTTGTAGCTATATATATCATTTATTTATAGTTTACCAATTTTCATGGTATTGGGGTGTCATGGGTTTGGAAGGATATCAAATGCCATTAACACCATTTGTGATTAAACTGCAATCGTCATAGTTACGGCAGTGGTACATGTTTTCATTTGCATATATGTCTTATTGTTCTTTTTTCATTTATGTATATATATTTATATACA
>JAPDSC010102285.1:479651-491492 GCA_026290005.1 Latrodectus geometricus | reverse complement strand
AAAGAAACTTTTAAAATGCATATAAATTATAATAGTTAAAGTGAATATAAAAATTTTCCCTAAGCCATGCATTAAATTATCCTAATTTCAAAAGTTTCTTTGAATTAAACTTCGTTAATAAAAGATTGTCTTACATTAAAATATTGCGAATCATGTATGTTTTGTCACATACGTCTGTATTTTCATAAAACTAGTTTTGTGAGAAATTGTGATGTTGAAATTCTTTAGCAAATTCTCTGAAGTAGATCTCATATTTAGATTCTTGTTTAAATTTCTGAACATGTCGACCTCGAGTACATTGCATTAAAATTAAATATGTTTCTTAGAAATTTTGCTCAAAATTCAGTAACGTCTATCATTTTTTAAATCCTAATTTATATTTTCAAAAGTTCTGTTAAGTATCGATGCAATATTTTATGATTTTTGAAAAGATAATGTTACATTATAATAATAGTATTGAAATAAGATTCAACTAAATTATAAGCAAAATTAAAGGTTCATAAAGTTTCCAATAACTAACTTTTTTAAATTTTAAACGCGTATCCATATATTTTAGTTTCTTAGTAAGTATATTTTAAAATGCAATAATAATCATATTCAATAAAACAACTTACAACAAAATTAAAAAAAAAAAAAAATAGATTAAAAAACTTGATTAAGCACTTGCAGTAGAGTTATCGCTAGGTAATAATAATAAAGGAAAAATAATTAGATATGACGAAAATTAATTTTAAAAATTGAGGATATAAATTAAATACTTATACAAGTATTATAAATGATGCAATGTATATGAATATTTAAAGTTCATATATTACTGTACTTAAAGTGAAATAATTTCCGTGATATCCGAAGTTGAAAATAGCTTCATGTTTCACACATTTCGGGAGTATATCGGAAAACTTGCATGATAAAAATATGTACCATCAATTTTATCCTATTCAACTAAATTTTGGAGAATTTGAGAGGTATTTGAATCTAAATTGTTCCTTATAAGGAATTATTTTTTTGACTTCATATACTGTAATGCAGGAAAAAAATTATGTTGAAAACTCCAATAATTTCTTACTGACTACCAAATTACATACTATTCACATTCTTTTAAAATTTGTTTAATTAATAGATTTATTTAGCTAAACATATAACGTTTCTTTTAAATTAAACGATATTAAAATCAATAAATGTTACATTAAATTTAAATTTATCAGTTTCAGATATAATTCAAAATATTTAACTAATCCTTCATTGCAAGGTCTTTGGCTTCATCAATTTAAAACTGCTTTTACCTAGTCTAGCAATGATACAATACTTCATTTTTGATATTTTATAATATTGAGATTGTTTTCATGAGAGAAAACTGCTTTGCATAATTTAAGGAATATCTCTGTACAACACTTTTTATCTATATATTTTACAGAAAAGAAATTCACTTAATATCCACTATCATTTTCATTTCTGATGAATTTTTTAAAAATCATCAGAAATTTGAAACTTAATCCAATACCTATTTTTTACATAAGTGAAGAAAAATATGGACACAACAATACATTTGAAAACCTTCAAATTTACTTTTTGAGCAATCCTGAATTATAAACTATTTTCATATCATATATTCTCGAAGTAAAAAAAAAAAAAAAAAAAAAAAAAAAAAAAAAAAAATTACACACTACCTTAAATTTGAATTGAATAATGAAATTAAAATGCTTAATTTTAACAATTCATAAAAATTCTATTCTTCCGAGTTATGGATGAATAAATTAAGTTAAAAAAATATTTTTCTAAAATATTTGAGGTTTTTTTTTTTTTTTTTTTAAATTAATGTATTATACTTACTTAGAATTTACTTTTAGTAACTTTGTTTTACATAATATTAAAACGTTTCACCATTTTTATGGGATACAATATGGGAAATATATTTTATGGGAAATATATCATTGTTGTGTAATAAATTTATAATATAATAAATTGTAAAATAAATTTGTAAAATAAATTTATATATAATAAATATAAGGAAAAATTAAATAAAATCTTAAATACCCACGTTTTGACTGAGAAATTCATTCAACACGCATTATCAAAAATACCAAACAACGCAAGTGTAAAAGTTTTCTTTCGATACAAAGCTCATTTAAATTCACATTAAAATATTCAAATAATATGAGATAGAGCATTGTTAACTAACTTTACATACAATAAAAGAACTGCGTTATGCATAGAAATTTAATGCTTTATGCAAGAAATTAATGACAGATATATATATATATATATATATATGTGTGTGTGTGTGTGTGTGTGTGTGTGTGTGTGTGTGTGTGTGTGTGTGTGTGTGTGTGTGTGTGTGTGTGTAAAAGTTAATACAATTGACATAGTTCGTTGCAAAATTATCCCATCCTAACCTAATATGGCTATTTTTCATACATTACATCTGATTTTTGTATTTTATTCCTAAGTGCAAGTGTATGTTATTTCAAACCATAAACCAAAATACTCTATTTATCTTCGTTAAAATTTATAACACACGTTTTAGTTCTATTGCTAATTTTATCCTTTGTATAGTAATTGACTTTACTTTTCATGTTATTTAGTTGTTATAAGTACGGAAAATATATATGGCCGGAATTTTGTCTGATACATTTTTAATGAATTTAAAACTTTGTAAAACGTGGTATTCATTGAATTTTGTACAGCAATTTTATTCATGTATAAATTTGAATAAAAGTTTTCGATTTTGATGTTTTAAAATTTGCATCAGAGTGTTTAACTAGACAAAATGTTTGTCTTATAGATTTTTATAAATTGAATTTAAAACTTGAAATATCCTTTTCCTTGTATTTTAATACATATTTTTTATAAAGCTATTGTTTTTAAATGTTTATAATGTTATTTATCATCAATAGCTTATTTGTCTCATTACAGTGAGTTTCCAATTGAATATTTTTTTATTAGAAAGGGAAAAACAAAACAGCTGTGTTATAGTTTCCTGTGATGAAGATTTGAGCTTTATCATTCTGCTCTCCTTAAAATCACATTAACAAAAAATAATTCTTTCAAGGCATGTTATTATAAATATGTTGAATAACAACTTCCAAAATTATATTTTACATGGCATCAGAGTCAATCATTTTATTTCCTAGCTACAGGAGTGCCAATTTCTAATACTCTTACCACAATTCAAGCTTTTTCTTGGCCTAGTACTATTTTTTCATATTTACGTTTTTAAAATCATCTTTAAATTTTAAAGATAATTATTATATTTATTGTTTATCAACATTATGTTTACCTAATACATTTTAATATTTTTTGAGAATACGATAAGTCAAAAATAAATGTGATATAAAAGTCTGAAATTTAGTACAAAACAAATATTAATATTTCCATGCCTGATTCTACTATTTTTCTTCTCATTAATTATTAAGTAACCTCATATTGCATCAAATGAATTTTTATAATTGGCTCTTTCGTAAATATATAGCAATACTTAAAGGATTTGCTAGCAAAATGTAAAATTTCCAGTCATTTCATTTATCTTGCAATGTTTGAATACCTTAAAATAACACTTAATAATAACTGTATATAAATTTCTTTAAAAAATGTATTTTTGATTAATTGCTTATAAACAAATAAATGCATGTCTATAATAAATTTTAAAAACTTCTCTTCCGTATAAAATTACGATATTCATTTTCCTTACAGAATGAAGAATAAGTTTAGTTTCAACGATCTTCTCCCGTCAAGCAGCTTCCGGCTGGCCATCGATAAGGATCAATAGAGATCCTTCAACCTAATTCTCTAATTAGCGAATCAAATACATTCTGCAAAATGTAACAATAATTATTATAGACGGGTCCACATCATTCGCCTGTCAAGCATTGCTACTTCACTGACCAAATATTTAATTAAAATAAGGGGAGCTTACTTAGGCGACGCGTTGGGAAACTTGGCTTATAAACTGCATGATAGATGCTTCATTTGTTAGTAGCGTAAAGATTAGCAAATACTGTTTCAAGAGCCAGGGATTTGATGCAGATTCTGATGCTGATTAATGTTCGGGAAATATTTCCTCTATAAATTATGTTGGAAGAATACTGTCAAAGGATTGTTCTGATTTAGGAAGTTGTGATAGAAAATGTGTTACCATTTCTTTTCTTTACTTATACTCTCAAGATTATAGGATAAGACATACTTATTTCAAAATGAATTCGTTAAAATAAGGATTATCTATGTGTTGCTTTATTTGTAAATTTAATCCCTAAAAATATTAACTTACTGTTAATAATTATGTTTTGTTGATTATACGATAGCAATTATTTTTAAAATTCGGTTTTTTTATTTTTAATTAAGTTCTATATGTTTCAGTTTTTTTTTGTTCAATATAATAGTTCAGTTGACAGAAAATTATTTTCACTAAATTAAGTGCATTATTGTCTTTAGAAAACTTAACACTTATTGTTATACTAACTAATAATCAATAGTAGATTTGATTTATGTGCAAAATACTCTCTGATATATTACATTTTCTCTTAATTTAGTGCTATCGATTACACGAAAATATTTATATTAATGAAATTACATATGATTTCTTTTGCAAATTTCTCTTGAGAGATGAATTTAAGAAACTTATTTATGATTAATTTTTGCAGTTCATATTTGTAATACTACTTGACTTACATTTCATACAAAATAAAGCAAAAATTCCAATTTTGTAGGTAATTTATCTTATGATTAAACAATTTGACTTAAATCTGATTCGACTGTTTGATAAAAACTCTTAACCCTTCTTTGCATGATTTTTTCTTTATAGGTGAAATAAATCAAGTTGATATAATTCATGTTCAAAATTAAAGGAAAAATGGTTAAAAAAATCTTAGTATATATTTATAGTATAAATTTAGCAAAAAACAATATGCTAAAAATTTCCATCATCATCCAAAGTTAGATCATTAGCTTAATACTAAATAGAAATAAAAGAGGAAAATAACAGAAACACGTGTTACAAACCTTTCTTCCACTCATTTTCAATTTTTTAGCAATTGAAACTTTAATATAATAAAACAAAATTATAAACGAAATCATACGTTTATTGCAATTACAACAAACAGCGGAATGAGACAACTTTAAGCTCGTTTCACTGATAATGACACTTGTTTATTTTTGACAGCTGTTTCTTTTTATGCAATGGACATTAAAAAGGTATCCAAACACGATCAACTTCAAGTGAACTTGTTCTTTTATATAATTTTTGGGCATTATAGGTTATGATGGAAATTTCCACCACTATGCAAAGTAGGGTTACGGAACTTATTTTGAGAATTAAATTTTAGTTCAGTTATACAACTATATTGTAATAATAAGCGAAAACAATCCGTAATACTAAACAGTATTTCCTTTAATTTAATTCAACCTTTTAAAATAATGAAAGATAAATTTTGTCTTCAAGGAAATTCAGCATGATATAAAACATAAACTGAAACATGTTTTTGATTTGTAAAGCTTTTTGTTTTAAATTATTAAAGCTTTGCTTTTAATAAAGTCTGTTAGTATACATTTAGTTGTCAATAAATTTTTCTACCCATCTTATATTTTTACTTATTAAAACATTTAAACTATTACTCCTAAAAAGACCACTTTAAGGAGTCTATTTTCTATAATGACCACTAGAGAACAAAAGAAAATTCATTCTCTCAGACCTAAAATAAAAATCAGTTGAAGTACCATAGAAATCTATTTAATATCTGTAGTCTGTTAATAATAAAAGTTTATCTTAGTTTTCATTTCAGTGGTAAAAATCACGCTCAAATAATGGCTTGAAGTAAAACTAATTTTATTTGCCCTGATTATAGTTCTGACTAATTTTATTTGCCCTTCTATGAATATTTATTACACAAAACGGTTGAACTGATTTTGGGAAGGACAATACATCATGAACAACAAATAATAAAGGGATAAAAAAAAGTCACTGAAGGTATTTTAAAATATTTTGGGTCCAACAAAATGAACTAATCCATATTAAATTTTAGCGTTTTTTTTTTAAAAAAAAACTTGAGAATGTGAGCAGTTTGAAAGAAAATATATATTACTAATTAATGAGATTAATGAGAGTGTTTATTGGAATATTTGATTGGACATGCTTAATTGTTTAGTTAAATACATATTAAACAAATAAGAAACATTGTTTATAAAGTCCAAAAATACACTTAACACAATCCTTTTAAAAATATATTAAGTTGAGTATCACACTAAAATTTAAATGACTTGTGATTTAATTTTAATCAGTGGATAGTAAATTCCTTAAAGCTTATGTGGTAGTATACATTAGCAGAATGTTCTGAATTGTGTGCATAAATATTTAAAACTTGAACTTTCTCATGTTTAAATTCTTCTTCATTTTAATTATTTTTTAGAAAATATAATTAGTTCCGACGAATATCACGCAAAGGCAGTATTTTACATAATAATAGGATCCCAAAAATATTCCTCCTTTTAATAGTAAAGAGCATAAAATCAATAATTATAAAAAAATACAGCAAAAGAAATAAATTGTATTTCTTCAAATAAACCATTACAAAAAATTATAGAATTATAGATTTAAACAGCTATATTTTTTGAAACTCTCTCCGTGGTGTTTCATATATTTAATAACATTTAAGCTTTTATTCGAAATTATTTGAGCTTTTAAAATCATTTTACTTTTTTTTTTTTTGCAATCCTATGTTAATTGTAACTTTGGATTACAAAAAAAAGTTCAAATGGTAATATTGTAAAGAAAATAGAATTTGACTTGTTTATTTTTATGAGAAAATTTCGAATGCCTCATGGGAGAGAATTATAAAATGGAAAGTTTAAAAAATTTGGTTTTTCGAAAGGATCTAGAAAATTTAAATGAGGAATGTGTAAGATTCATACAATTTATAAATTTTGCAATTCATAAAAGTTTAATTAAAAATCATTTTTTGCTAGATAAATTAAATGATTTGGCAGGAATAAAAAAATTATCTGCTCATGATAATAGACCAATTTTCAAGCTTGTACGAAATCAGTTTACTGGTAAAATAGTAATGCAGACAAGCAAAAATTAATACTAAATTCAACAGACCGATACAACTTACAATTAATTCCTTATAATATATTTCAGAAGTTAAAATAAAACCAAGACTTAGACAATATAAAGAAGAGTTTGGATTGTGTGAAAGAGGTACCTTAATTCTACTTGGAAAAATATCACTTCACTAATTTAAAAAAAAAAAAAAATTCAATTTTGATAGCCCGAACAATAATATTAATAATGGATTACTGACATTATTAATGGACGTAACTTGGGAAATTCATGCAACTATCAAACATAAACGAGTCAAATTATCTAAATGGTTTGTAGAAAACTTGATTAATTCAATGAAAAATCGAATATTTGAAGACATCGGGAAAAATAATGAATGATTTATTATTTTTGTAAAAAAGTAATTTTAGTTAGTTGTCTTATTATTTGCTGATATATAATTGAATAAAAAATTTTGAAATTATTGATAGAATATATAGTATATTTAAAGATCCTTTAGAACACTTAGAGTTTACATTTCTTTTTTAAATCAATTTAACTGAACTTAAAAGAATGTATTTTATTTTTATTTAATTGAAAATAAAAATGTTTAGTTATTATACTTTGTTGCCTGCTTGAAAAAATCACTATAAGCCCTAAAATCGTCAAAATTTTTTTTATTTTTCTTTGAAAATCAGTTTAGCAGAATTTTGCACTTTAATGGAGTATAAGATATTAAGCGCAACTACACTACTGGCCATTAAAATTGCTACACCAAGAAGGCGACATGCAACAGACGTGAAATTTATACGAAAGGAAGAAGGTGCTGTAATATGCAAATCATTAGCTTTTCAGTGCATTCAGAAAACGCTGGCGCCAGTAGCGACACCTACATTGTGTTTAAATGAGGAAATTGTTCAGCCAGTTCCTCATACACAAATTGCATTTGAACGTTGTTGCCTGGTGAAAAGTTGTTGTGATGCCTCATGAAAGAAGGAGAAATGCGTACCAGCACGTTTCTGACTTTGATAAACGTCGAATTGTAGCGTACCGAGATTGCGGTTTATCTTATCGCAGTATTGCTGCTCGCGTCGGTCGAGATCCAATGACTGTTAGCAGAATATGGAATCGATGGGTTCAGGACGGTAATATGGAACGCTATGTGGGATCTCATCGGCCACCTATAACTAGCAGCCGAGAAGATAGGCATATTATCCGCATGGTGGTAATGGATCGTGCAACCACGTCACGAGCCGCGAGTCAAGAAACGGGGTCGTTTGGAAGACAACAAGTATCTGCACGAACAGCTCGACGACGTTTGCAGCAGCATGGACTCTCAGCTCCGAGACCATGGCTGCGGCTTTCCTTGACGCTGCGTCATAGACAAGAGTGTCTTCAATGGTGTGATCAACAACGAACCTGGGCGCACGAATGGCGAGACATCGCATTGACGGTGCTTTGAACAGTGCACGTTACATTTCTGGTGTGTTACGACCCGTGGGTCTACCCTTTATTCGAGCCCTGCGAAACCCTACGTTTCAGCAGGATAATGCCCGACCACATTTTGCCGGTATTGTACGGAACACGTTCGGCTGTTGCCCTGGCCTGCACGTTCTCCAGATCTTTCACCAATAGAAAACGTCTGGTCAATGGTTGCCGATCGACTGGCTCGTCACCAAACGCTAGTCACTACGGTTGATGAACTGTGGCATCGTGTTGAAACTGCATGGGCATCTGTACCTCTACATGAAATCCAATCTCTCTTTGACTCAATGTCCAGGCGTATAACTGCTGTTATTACTGCCAGAGGTGGTTGTTCTGGGTACTGATTTCTCAGGATCTATCCAGCCAAATTTTTTGAATATTTAATTACTTATTATTTCTAGTATAATATATTTGTCCAATAAATATCGTTTTGTCATCTGCATTTCTTCCTGGTGTAGCAATTTTAATGGCCAGTAGTGTAGTAATAATTTTATTCTTTTTTACTTGGAATCATAAAAACCTATTTTAAATCCTTAAATTATATAAAACTTAATAAAACATAATCGTTTAATGGGAACCGGTAAATAATAGGAAAGTAATAAAGAATTTTGCAGTTAAATAGTGATATGTCTCATTATTAAGTATACAGTTAAAGTTATATTTGATGTACAACAAATAACTGATAATTGATGTAAAGGCTGACATTGCTTGTCTTCAGCCAATTTATTGTACTTCGTTAAATATATTGTTAACGCAAACCCATGTAGTCATTCAAGTGCTTATTTATTATTTTCGATCTACATGCTGCCTTTAAATGTTTCATGGTTGAGGATCCACTTTCAGAAATGTAAGTAGTTTCAAAGCAGGAAAACGATTTCGGAAAAGGTTCTTTCAATTGGGAATAGTTTTTCTCATCAACAAAGTTTCAAAAATCATTCTTCGAAAACTTTGCTTTATGTTGCAAATTTGTCTGAAAATCTATAGTTTCCATTTCCAAATCATCAAAATTTTTGTTAAACATAATTCCAATCCTTTGTGATAAATCTGAAATATTAATTTCGGCAAATGCGTTTGATATGAATAATAATATTGGTTGAACTTTATGGAAATCAGAGAAGCGGAGTTCAAAAACATTTTTCAGGGTATTTCTCTTATTCAATTTCATTGTGTTTATTAATATGGCTTATTGAATTCTGAAAAAGGAGAAAAAAATTCTTACATATGATTTGTCCACAAATTTAACTTGAATTGAAAAGCAGTTACAATCTCAGTCAAATGAAAAAGGGTTTTTTTTTCCCTAGAGATATTCGTGCAGCTTGTTCAGTTAAACTGTTATATCCGTGAGAAAATAGAGATAGGATAATTAATTATTATTATCCAATTCATGAAAAATTTTGTTTCCAGATTACAAAAACTGCTTTATTGGCAAAAGAAGTTCTACAAATCATTGAAATACTTTTCCCCTTCTTAGCTATCTAACACCAAAATGAAAATTTAAAATTCCATGTTAGCTATCAAGTTCATCAGTCAGCAACTTAAATAGTCCGCTTTCAAATGCTCTGGCGATGATATAATTCATGATTTTTACATCCAGAGTCATTCCATCATCATAATGCAAGACTTTTGTACATAGTACCTATTGATGAAAATGCAGTAATAATCAAAAAAATTTGGAAATTCTGCTCATTCATACACAACACGATGAATCGAACGGTGGAATCAACCGTAGCAGTGCTTCATCGATTGTTATGGACACAAGTGTTTGAAGGTGTAGACCAAATTATTTAGTATAATTTTGAATATCTTTATTGATATATGTATTTACCACGATCATTTCCTTATGTAAGTAAATCTTCTTTTACCAAGCAATCATTAAAAACCATTCTTAAAAATATTTTTAATTGAGAAGTATTACATATGTCTGTTGATTCATCACACTGTAAACTATAAAAAACAAAACATGTTGTTTAACATCATTTCTTTTATGCTGGGTATTTTTAGCCATTAAATCTATACTACGAGTAACAGTATTTCTTGACATCGAACATATTCAATGGCTGTAGATATTTCTTTTTATTTTAAACTCTTGAAATAGTGTATCTGATGCAGCAACCGTTGCTTCTTCAATTATGTTTCCATCGGCAAATGTTTTCTTGCGAACTGTACGGTTCTTGCGATTCATAAATGAAGCAACAATAGGCTCTCGATAATGTTACACTTTTAGTGAATAAAGATTTGTAGATTTCAATTCCTTATTTTACATTTTCTGAAACTATTGCCCATTTACGAAAATTTATATTTTTTTATGATGTGCGGTAAAATGTCGATCCACATTGCATTTTCTTAGAATCACAAATGTTGAGCCACAAATCAAACAAACACATTTGTTTTTTGAATGAATAAAAAAAAAATATTTCTCTTCCCGATCTTTTAGAAAATTGTATCTTATTTTAATTTCTAATTATTTTTCTAAGATTCATAATCAGTCATAAGTTGGCTGTATATTTAAGTAGGTTCTAAGATTGGTAAAAACTATATGAATTCTTAAGCATAATCCAATTAAGTTAAATTCAAAAAAACACAAATAGGGGTAAATTCCAAATAACGGATGAAACTAAAAACAAAGTAGCATTAAAATATTCAAATTGCATTAAACAATTTGAGTATCAAGAGTTTGTTGGCTGATATCCTAAGAAATGCTTACAATTCCCAGCATATGATAAATACGATCAAGATACTTATATCATTTTCAGAACAAATAGAAACCGAATATTTACAAAAAATGAAAATGAGAAAGAAACAAATTCAATCAAATGATCCGTGTTTTTGTGCGTCTTCAAAGGAGAGAAGTTGAGATGAAAAGATCATTTAAATTTTGTTTTGGAGCAGTTCACCCAAATATTATAAATTTCTCCAAAAATCCGTCATTTCAGCAATTTGGCATCTACGTAACGTTTTTGATGTGAAGTAACTGATAATTCTTTTAAACTTTGACATTGCTATCGGTACATAACAGCTTACATGACGAATGTAAACAAATGAATTTGCATTCAATTATTTTATAACTTTCTAGATGTCACTATAATTGCTTAAGATATTTTTAAAAATTAAGAAATATGAAATTGTTATTTTTAAAAATTTTTTTGTTCATAGTACCTAATTGGCTGGCGAAAACAAGCAAAAGCATATTTAAGCATACTCGCGATGAGACCACTGTTCTATTAACCCATACTTAAAGGTTCATGTTCACAAATATTGGTTACTGATAGACATCATTTTATTGTGTCTTTACATCTAAAAACTGATATGGATATAATAATAAACTG
>JAPDSC010102285.1:452786-467267 GCA_026290005.1 Latrodectus geometricus | reverse complement strand
TATATATATTAATATTACAGGTGATTATCAAAAGAACAGACACACTTATGAATAAAAGAGACATTTAAAAATTCGCTTTGTAAGCCTTAAAATATAATCTTAACAACCAGATTTTTTTAATATAAAAATACATATATTAGGTTGTATCATAGAGCTTCAGCTGAGTTGTCTACGTTTTGAATATGTAAGAAGCGTAAAATGTCTAGAAGTCACAGATTTTCAGTGGCCATATTGTAGGAACCCGACTAGTTGGAGCAACAGTGACCAAAGCATCTCAGCTTTTAGGCGTTTCTAGAGGTGCGGTGTCTAAAGTCATGACAGCATACACACAGCGTGGAAAGACAAGCTCAGCAAAGCGAAATAGTGAACAGAAGGAGAAAGTGAGTGAAAGAGACCGACGGGTATTAGAGCGGATTTTAATGTCTAAAAAGAAAACTGCAGCAAAGTGACCTCGGAGCTCAATCAGTGTCTGGATTCCCCAGTGTCAATAAATATAGTTAGAAGATACCTTCATAAAGAGAACATCTATAGTAGAACAGAAATTCCCTTGCCACTTGTTATATATGCTAACGCCAAACGTGTGTAGAGTTGTGCCGCAACCACAAAACCTGGTCGATGGATAAGTTGAAGACTGTTATATGGACAAACGAATTATGTTTCCCACTTTTCCCCACAACAGGATGGGTACATGTCTTGAGAACACCTGCACAAACATAAAATCCTAATTGCCTCATTCCAACTGTCACGCATGGAGGAGGATCGGTCGTGGTATGGGCAGCCGTGTCAATGATATTTGCTGGTCCAATCGTAACTCTGAAGATCACTGGGGATTACTGGGAAGAAGTATGGAGATGTTGTAGCTGACAAGGTACACTGTATGAAGCAGACTTTGTTTCTTGCAGGAGATGGAATTTTCCAAGATGATAATGCCCCCATTAATGCAGCCAGGGTTGTCCAATCATGGTTTTATGAACATGAGGATGAAGTGGATCATCTATCTCGGTCCACACAGTCCCCAAACCTCAATATAATCGAACCGTTTTGATCTATTTTAGAGCTTTCAATTCGGAATCGATGTCCTCCACAGGTATCTCTTACGGAACTTTCACAATATGTCATGAAAAATGGTACAATATTCCTTTAAACACTAGTCAGAATTTGTACAATTTGATTCCCAGGCGAATACAAGCTGTATTACATGTCAAAGGCAGTCCTACACCATAATAATAAAGGACTTCTGCAAAATCTAGGGTGTTTCCATTATTTTTATAACCACCTGTATATATATACAGTGGCGGAAAAAAACTGCATCACCTGCATAAAATGGAAAACTGCAAAAAGTGTGTTTTATGTATATGTTTGGTATGAATATGATACTGTTACAATAGAGTGAAGTAGTGGGCTTTATGTGAAATATAATTATAATTAGGATAAATAAGTAAATAGCCCTTTATTACTCTAAAAATTGGAAAAAAGTGAAAAACGCTGTATGAAGCCAAAATGTTGAGCACCCAGTAATTATAATTTGTAAAGTTTACATAATAGCCATCATATTACAAACTGTAAAATCGAATTATGTGCAAAATATCACTTCAATACTTTGTTGGTCCTCCATGTGCCGTGATTACAGCCTTACACCGGTCCGGCAGAGATGGTATCAAACGTTCAATGTAATTCTGGTGAAGTTCATGATGCCAAACCCTAATAATACTTTCCTGGAATGCAAGCTTAATAGATAGATTCTTTTCCTCAATTTTATTACCCATTATTTTCCAACAATTTTCAATAGGATTAAGGTCGGGATTATTCCCCGGCCAGTCCAAAACTTTTATACTACATGTTTTTATATAGGTCTGCACATAAATGAAGGAAATATTTTGTTTAAATATCGGTTTTAATGTGGTTATGAAAACATGTAAATGAGGCAAAAAATTGTGCAGGAAAAAATGAAATCCCTCTTACCGATTTCGCTGTATGACAGGGTGGAGGGTCATGTTGAAATAGGCAATGTCTTCGTCCTTTAAAAAGATCCCAAATAACCGGTTGAAAGCACTTGTCCAAAATGCCAGTGTAAATTGAGACATTTACAGTTCCTGTAACAATTCGAGTCGTCCAACCCCTTTGGTTGATATGCTTCCCCAGTTAATTTAGCCCGCTGGGAATTTCGCAGTAGACGATATGCAATCTGGATGAAATGCTTCGCTCTTTCGTCGCCGAACTAACCGCTTATCCTCAGATCCGTAAAGGTTGAATTTAGATTCATCCGAGAAAATTACTGAGATCGATTGATCCATTGTCCATGAAACATGTTTTTTTGCCCCTGAAAATCGTTTCTGCTTTATTTTGTTTTGGTAAGAATCAGCTTTTTCTTCGGCCGATAGTCGAGCGGATCACAATCAACAAATCGTTAATTCGTGCGATTACCATAGCATCACAGCCATTTTCAAATTGAGCTTTTAAGTCAAGAGCACTTGCATGACGATTATTGAGAGACAGCCGATTCAAATATCAATCCTGACACTTTGTGGTTACCCTTTTTCTTCCTGATCCAGCTCTTCTTTCATGTGTGTGTGTGTTTTTGTGTATACGCCTGCACATAGATAGATGTTTACATACATACTTGATGGACGCAGTCATTAAACTCTTGAAAATTATTATTTCCCAAAACATATGGTATCCTATTTGGTGTTAGTTAGGAAAGAATACTGTTTTCATTTTGGTCTCATTTAAAATTATTTGAATAGACATGTTCTTATAGTTTTTCTATTTAGAGATGGAGAAATGTTTGCAAAAAGATTTTTATTATAATTTAATTATACACTTCATCGACATTTTGAGCATTTCTTATTTTATTTTTAAATAAAAGTATGGAAAATATTTAAAATAAAAGATTGTCTTTAAGTTTCCCATATTTGCTCTTCATGTAAATCTCTGAATTATCATATATTTCTAAGCGAAATATATGATACAATTCTTTTTGATTTAAACTCTGAAATGATAAGGCAGCCTAAATGTAATGTTTTGTGTTCTTTCTTAGCTGTTCTATGACAGCAGTTTGGCAGATTAAGTAGTATTCCACCTACGTAACTCTTATTTATATTTCAGATAGTCTCTTGTTTTTTAAAGAATAATAATTTACGTAATAAACATAAATAAAGGATATTAATTGTAAAAATTTTTAAATAAATTTAATTCCCAATATATCATGTTGTACGTGATCTACAAAGTCCAAACATTTTAAAGCATTTTTATTTATTTTTTGTATTACTTGTGTAAGTGTAATGAATTTTGTGAAAAATAATTTCATGTTAAAATATCTGAAGACATTTGATAGCACAAATATAACACGTTAATAATTTCTAATGCATAATTTATGCATAATAAATTGAAAATTTCACATAAAACATAATCATTCATTAATTCAAGTTTATTTAGATAATATAAAGTAGAGCAATTTTTCTGATTCTGTTTATTGATTTGTTCTGATTTATATTTTCATAAGAATACTCGTGAAAAGTTTCTAAACTGATATTCCAAATAATTTCGTTATTGAACTGAAAACTTGATAAAAGTTTCGCCAAAGTTTTTCTATTAAAGGAATTGATTTTCTGTAGAAAACCACTTCACCAGTCACGTTTTAAACTAAAGTACTCCAAGCCATGAAAAATCAGTTTCATTTAAATGGAATATAAAAGAAAATTGCTTTCATTTTGTCAGCCGCTAAAATTACATGTATCACAGTTATCCAAAAATTTAGAGCAATTTCTGTGTGGATTTCTGCAAGAGATCACTTCAATTCAATCACGTGTCTTAAGAAAACAGATAAAATGATATATCCTCTTTAATCTTAAATCGAATAATTAATTTAGTCATGAATAATATAAATTACAAATATATTTGTCTTTGTAAGTGCATTGGTAACTAAAATTTTATGAAAAATTCCAAAAATAGCGATATCTCTCCCAAAAATATTCCAATTTCGATAACATTTGGATAATTTGGATAAACACATAAAGAAATTGTAATTATGGCCTTCAGACGTCATTTGAGTGAAAGATTCCGGTTGGGAACTATTGAAAGACTAGATGCAGGACAAAGTCATTTAGAAGTGTAGATGGTTGAAGGTAAGTCCGTCTGTGATTTATAGATTTTGGCAACAATATCTAACCACGGATTTTGCATCCAGAAAATTCAGTCATGAAAGACCACATGGTACCACCAGTGCAAGTGACAGATATTTGTCATTATGATCACGAAGAATATAACCGCAACTCTAAATAAACTCAGATACACTGCAAGCTCCAAATGGTTGCTTTCCAGATCAACCGTGTGTCATGAACTTGGCCTTTACATGAGGCGACCAGTCATTTGTGTCCTACTCACGTCATGGAGTAGGCGAAAACGTTTGCAATGGGCTCGTCAACAATTCCACTGTCTGAATGATCAATGGAATGATGTTCTCCAGTCTTAGCCTCGAAAACGATAGTAGGCA
Organism: Latrodectus geometricus; assembly: GCA_026290005.1. Taxonomy (NCBI): domain Eukaryota; kingdom Metazoa; phylum Arthropoda; class Arachnida; order Araneae; family Theridiidae; genus Latrodectus; species Latrodectus geometricus. The sequence goes on along the minus strand of JAPDSC010102285.1, from coordinate 462,775 downwards.
CATTTTTTATTTTTATTTTTAGAGAACGCGGAACTTATTTTCATCCATCAAACATCCTGAAAGAGATATTGCCTCATCGGCATGCATGGATAAGGCAGTGTCAGTGTTTGTGGTAGTATCTCGTTGGGTGGACACCCAAACCTCCATGTTTTTCCCCCTAGAAATGTTAATGCTCACACCTATAGAGGCGACATCCTGGATGCTTATTTATGTACTTATGCCTCTGCAATAAGTGATGTTTTAGTGCTACAGAATGTTAATAAGAGACGACAAATTATACCTGAAATTGCATCGAGGAGACTTATGTTGAGCAGGAAACAATTGAGCACATGTTGTAGCCAACTTGATTACAATAACTTAACTCAATCGACCATTGCTTGGGACACTCTAGGTGCTCTCAATCACCCTCCTACGTCCTTAGGCCCTTTATCATCTTCTTTGGAAGAGCAATGGCTCACATTTCCTTCACAATTAATAGCAGATTAATTAATTGAGAAAATCACATATCTCGGTATGTGTTGTATTGCTTAGGCAAATTCTTATCACACATTGATTGTCTAGTGATTTCTTTTTATTGATATTTTGTAACTTCTCGTGTGTGGAATAATCTGTATTAGTTCCCTTAAACTCCAAACATAACTTTTTTGAGTCAACGTGATTTATGGTATTTCCTTAGTTTATTATACTACCTAGTGTATATATACGCACGCATGCGTATATATATATATATATATATATATATATATATATATATATATATATATATATATATATATATATATATATTTGGATTTAGGGAAACTTTCTCTAAATAGATTTTTGTGCAATTTTAATGTGTATGAGAATTAGTGTGCAAATGGTTTATAATGCCTGTAAATTGAATGCTAAAATTCGTTCTGCAATAATTCAAAAATGCTTTTTGTAAACTGTATAATATTCTATAAAATAAGTATTATTATATGCGTATTCCATTTTAATCAGAAAGTTAAAGCTTTTTTATATAACTAATAGCAACTTAAATAGTTCAATTTATTTAACTTGATTTTTATTTGTTCAAATTTAAGGTTATTTTGTTTCTTTTTACATTACTGAAATGTCTTGAATTTTGTTTATTTTTTTTTATACTTAGTTATGTGTTTATCATTTTAATTTCATTATTTATAATCTGAAGTAATGGAAATTTACCAAATATTTTGTTTGAATTAACTTAATATTTACTCAGAATAATATATTTTAAAATGTGGAAACTTATAATAAAAATTAATAATTTTTTTTATTTCTTCTGTAATCTGAATTAGGTTTCATGTAAAACAGGCAGAATTGTTTTAAGCTTAATCTTTTTCCTAACTTGGATATTTTCTTTATAGTAACATCTATTTAGTTTTGTTTTAATAATAAATATAGGAATTCTTTTTCATTTTAATTTTAGATGTCTAGGCTACAAAGTAGTAATGCATATATATATATATATATATATATATGTGTGTGTGTGTGTGTGTGTGTGTGTGTGTGTGTGTGTGTGTGAATCCAAGGCGGGTTTCAGAGGTTCAATCCTCGGTCTGGGCAAGATCTATTTAAATTTTCCTTTCTTCAGTAGGTCAATAAAACTGAGAACTGAACAGAGTCCTCTTAAACAGGTCATAAGCTTCGCACCCTAAGTCTTTCGACTAAGAAACTAGGGATGAGAACTGAGGTCCTAGTCTCTTGGTTTACACTTAAAAGTTATAATTAGAGTACATACATTCATACGTATTTAGGCAAGCATGTCTATGTGGGAGTATTTATATGTGTGTGTCCTTCATTTGTAACGTCATGTGTTTCTTAAAGCCCTTTTTCAACACAATATGATCACTTTCCTGAGTTATTTATTTTTCTGGGACACCGAAATGATTTTCGGATAGAATTTTCCATGCAAACATTTTAAAACTCTGTTGTATAAACCATGATAAACTGGGTTAAAATTTTTCTTTCGGGAATGTGAAAATTCAGGTACATGCTAATAAACTGTCCGTATGTACTATTGTGCTAGAAGAGGGACTTCCAACAGGTTTTCTCGTGAAATTCTTGTTAATAAGAAATATAATAAAGTTAAAATGTGGCTCATACACACTCAAAACTAGGAGCTTGAGCAATGGCGTTAGTCTGCTTTTGAAATGCTTAATAATGCTATGTTATATACAGGCGAAAATATTTTGAAATGATTTTGTTCTACAATTTAATTAAGAGGTTATGATGAAATTTCAGACAGTGTAATTTGTTTGAATAGTTAATAAAGAAAGAGTTTGACGGAAATAAACAATTTTTTGGTAAGTAAATTATAACATGTTTTCTCCACTTCACAATTAAGCCATTTCATTTCTTTGAAAATAATAATTTTTTGTCACTTCGTTAGAAAATTTAAGACACACAAACAGCTTATTATTAAAAGTCCTTGTGATGAAATATGTTATTATTTTATAGCCTGGAAGTAAAATCTTTTGCAAAAAGATTTTTAATTTTCTTTGTTTTCTTTGAATAAAATACCTTTAAATATGAATTTATAAGCATTATTTTGATTCAGAAGACTGTGAATACTCACTACCAAAATGAACGAAGTACTAAATTTTATAACATAAATTTTCTTTTTACATCCTAGTAAATAAGTAAGTATGATCTAAGTATTTTTCATAATTACCAATATTATTTATTATATAAACATTAGCACAATTTGGAAATAATACTTTTCATAAAACAAGTCAAAATTTTATGTAAATATATTTCAAAAGGCAACTCAACAAAAAGTATTCTGATTATAATCTCATTTTAAAATTCTCAATACTTTTATACTGGGACGACACCTTAATTTAATTCAAATTCCACTCTCTATATGACTTCGTTTTAAGAACATGAAATTTTAATGGAATTGCTGCTAAACAATTAATATAACATTACATTTTTGTTTCTTTTCCTCGGACATTCGCCATTATAACTTGGTTGACTTATTCTTGCAAAGCATTCTTTCTCTCGCCTGGAGCATTATACTAATTATCAACAATTATTTTCTCGGTAATGCTCGCTTTCTAGAGTGGCAATCCCAAATGCATCGTTAATGTAGGAAAAATGTATTTCCTCTTGAAGATATTTATTTGGAGTACTTTCTAGGTTTATATTCCAAGAGAAGAGCATTATTTTCACTCTTCAACCACTACTGACATTACGAAAGCTGTTTTCTGAATTACATTTTCATGACAATTGAAACTAAAGTTAAATAATAGCACAAGGGAGCTATTTACGTGTAAGAGAAATCAGAAGAACGCGATGAGATAACTATACCTAAATAAGAGATCCCCATAGTTAAAAATGAGCATTTTGGTAATATGAGTTCAGATATTTATATGAAGAATATTATAAAAGAATAGAAAGCTTTAAGTGATGTGACATATTTAACTGTATCATATAACATATATTTCACATTTATTAATATAATTAGAATGTTACATAGTTATTTTTTTGAAGTACGCACACTAAAATTATGACTAGAAATAAGTTTGAAAACATATTTAAAATTCTTAACTTTTTTAGAAGTCATTTTATAGAAATTTTTAATAATACGATAAAGTATAATGTACTTCTAAATTATAAAAGATTGAAAAAGGCTACATTTTTCTACTGAATTATTGGAGAAAAGTATTATATAATTTATATCAGACTTTATACATGGTTGAGAAAGTAGTTCTATTTCCTAATTTTTAGTTTTGTCAAAAGTAAAACAAAGAAACCAATCATTTAGGAAAATCTTTAATTGCTTTTCAAATAAGGCTCAAATAAGGCTTTATAACGCATAAATCATGAAAATACGTTTTACATTTTATAAATTGCTTATTCCAAACATTTTTATGACTTGACTTTCATTTTAAGAAATTAGAATACCTTAAAAATCAATTTTTTACTTCGTTTTTTAAATAATTACATTATTTTATAACACTTGATATTTATGCATGATTGAAACTTTCTCTTTTTTTTATAATTGTACAATATTGCGAAAAAATCATATTGTTATTGAAATTTGTAGTCATGTTTAGTTTTTAACAATTAAATTTGTGTTTTTCCCACAAAAAACTAGATGCTCTAGTTTCTTTCATTACTGTAACTCCTAAAATCTGGTAAGGAGTATTCAGTATAATAGTACTTTTAACTTACCAAGAAATTTATTTTTCATTAAATGTTTCTTAATGTCACAATTAACTTTGCAGTTTTATTGTTTTTTCATTGCGAGTTTTGAGAAGATTCATCTTATTATATTCAACGATATTTCAAAATCCTTTCAAACAAGGTTCATATTTAGAACGTTGATTTATATATAAAATACTAAGTTAGAAAAATTTTACGAATTCAACGAAACTATTCTAAATATTATATTTAATTGCATTTTCATCTCTTCTTTATCTGTCTATCTATTATGAAAATATTAAATTTTCTAATTACGTCATATTTCATATGCTTTCTCAATTCTTGATTTGAAGTTGACCGGTAAAAATGCATTTTACTCAATTTCAATTAGATAATATATTTTTGTAGGTAAATTAAAAATAAATGCCCTTAATGGAAAAGGATAAATGTGTTAAAAGTGCTTTAATGTTTCAAATATTAAGAAATTATTTATTTAAAGTAAACTATTGTACTCTTTAATACTGTTTATATAATGAAATGTAAATAACAAAAATTCATGAAATGTTCAATATGTGATAATTACTTATGAAAGCACACTTTTATTAAACTAAATACTTTTTTCTTCACCTTCTTAAAATGAATCATATTTATCAAACAAACTAGAAAATATAATCAAACTCATATTAAAATCAAAATAAATTTTACTGAGACATGCATGGTTTTCAGAATGTTATTTTATGTAAAATATTTGAATTAAATGATTCAAAGAAAATGTAAAGTTTTAAAATATTATAAATTATACTTCACTAAAATTAGAAAATAAACATGAAAATTAAAAATATCTCCATTGATAATTTTAGTATCAGAGGAAACATCACATTATTTCATTAATAGAATGGTTTGGATGCTTTCTAAATTAATATACGCAAGATAAGCTAATAATCTGAAATAATTTTTAGACATCATTTTATTTAAATAATATTAAATTTAAGATTATACAATACAATACACTCAGATTCTCAGGGAATCTCACTAACTCAATTTAAATGCCTTATTATTTATTATGCTATGTCTCATGTTACTATAAAACAGACAAATAAAATGATTTCCTAAACCTAGACTTGATGTTTGTTAGATTTTTAAAGTAATAATAACACTTTTATCCTATTTGATTAACTTTTTTCAGAAAAGTTAATATTTGTTATAGATAATTAAGCAAAAAGGGATTTTTAATTTTCTGTTTGAATACTACTTAAAATGTTATTACCATCTACCTTATTTAATGATCATTTAAAAGTGATTTTTATAAGATTTCACACTCTTATTTTGCTTTAAAAATAGTTTTTTGCTTAAGTAGGCCTGTCGTATATTTTGGGAATTAACAGTTTGAAGGAAAGTTGCTTATTATCTCTATAAATTTAAAACAGTTTGAATTTTACTTGATGCATTAAAATATTAATTTCCTCGTTTTTGTGTTTAACCATGGTGATCCCCTTCAATTACTCCGAATATACTTATTATCATAATATCAAAAAATGATCTTTAATGCAAAGTATTATTGTCAGCAAATAAAAGTACACCCACGAAAGTTTTACAGTCACTATATTTTATTTTGTATAAGTGTACTCATTGGGTCTTTTTTTTTTTTTTTTTTTTTTTTTTTTTTTTTTTTTTTTTTTTTTTTAATCAAGTTTATTTTAAACAGTTACTAACAAATGTAGAGAAAGCTATGAAAATAGTTTTCTTAATTTTATAAGCTAAATTTTTGAAAAATTGATTTATTAAACTTATTTATATTAATCTGAAAGATTTTAAAGCGTTTCAATTTAAATTTTTAAGCAAATGTTTTCATTATTGCTATAAACATTTGAAAAATTGTATACATCTATCTGTTTTTATCTATCTATATGTGTATACAATATGAGATTATTTATGTTTGTGTGTATTATAGTGAAACAATCTGACACTGTTTAATCGATGCAGCTGAAGATAGCTTAGATATATCGTTTTTTTTTAATCATTCAGTGCACATTATTACCTACTGGGAAGGTATTTGTATAAGGAAAAATCTAGGAAACTATCAATACATAACTAGACCTGCTTGTAAAAAAGAGCTAAACAATTGTTTGAAATCTAAAGTCCCTGGAATCAAACCTGAGGTCTTAAGCTGAAAAGAACGTGGTTCTACCACCAGACCATTGTGAGCATTGCTATCAAACAATTTTGAAACCTAGAATCACTTCAAAAGAGCTCTGAACACAAAGTTTCCTCATTTTGACTCAATATTTAAAAAAGTAGGAACTCATTTTTAAAAGAATAAATTTTCAGGTATTGTTAATCAAATCAATGTGACATTCCATGACTAGATCAATAATCAAGTTTTTAGTATCTAGTTGTCAGACAGACTTTTTAACCTATGTCACAACCACTTCATAAGGAGAGAAAAATATTAAATAAATACGAAATATATTTTGTAAGGAACGAATAAAATTTATATTTGTGGTTCACTACATATATGTGTTGTAGCAACTAAAATGTATTCTGAATTTATTATTTTTTTTTGTATCACATAAGAAACGGAAATATTTCCGTTTCACTTGCATAGTACAAACACTACTAATCGTTTCAGATGGTTAGCGAAGGTATATTATTACTAGTAAATATATTAAATTACTGTGCACATATAATATGCAACATATTTTTAGTGCCCATAGTAGGAAATGAAAAGTATACGTTTAATAGTAAATGTACGAATAAAAAAAATGCTCGTCTATTTTAAAATTGTTTTATTAATATTTTTATATATTTCGTATCAAAATTTTAAACAATTCTTATTTTCACCATACATAAGTAATTTCTGATCTTAAATAGTTTTTAAGGTTTTACAAATAGATTACAAAGTACAATATTTAAAAAGTAAATATGTTAATTTAATTTTTATTTTGTATTGGGAATTATGAATGGGTATAAATTACAAGTTAAAATTAGATGATGTGACTCACCACTAATAATGTAACGATTTACCATATATAATGTAAATTTAACTATATTTTTAAAATTTCTTTTTATCAAACATTCATATTTGACAAAAGCAATGTATTCCTTTCATTACCAGTATTGTATTTTTTTTCAGTTAAATTATCTGCTTTGCTTTTATTTATAAAAAATTGTATCCTCAAGAAACTAATTATTTTTTTTCCTGTTTTAAAAATCTTTTTGTAAAGAATTCCGGAAAATACTTCTCTAATGTTATCAGAAGTGTTTTCTCTTGATTATAGAGTTACAGATCTAATATGTAAGAACTTTTGTTGTCAGAAGTATAGTTTTGGAATTTTAAATAAGGAATTCACTTATTTCCTTTTTTATGCGTTCTATAAATACTTTAATCAACAACTTATTTAATACAAAATTGCCTTAATTTTATGATTCATAAAGAAGAATAAATGTCCTTTATCTCGGTAAAAAATGATAAATTAGATAGCTATTTTAATATTAGTGAAATATTTATAACATACAAAAGTTCATTAAACTTAGCACAACATTTGACACCAGTTAGTAAATAACCTATTGAAAGTTAATGAGAAACATTAACTCATTCACATTTTACTATCTGGAAGAACTTTCCATAGAAAGGGAGTCCTATCAACTCCCATTCCATCATATTTCTTACTGCAGAAAACCTAAAATTTCTCAAACAACTTAACAATTTTACAAGAATCTTACCCACACACACACATTTCCCATAATTCCTCTTGTGATTCGAACAGCACTGTTTAATCATTAAACCTCAATGAAACCAACACTTTTAAAACTACAGTGTACTCTCATACTGTCTCTTCAGATGAACTTCATAAAACTCATTTTATATGAGATTATGGAAGTTACTTTTAACTCATGTTGCGAACTGTGGTTAGCTTATTTCTTTTGAAATATTTATGTCTGTATTTGTAAAAAAGGTTAGTATATAGTATTTCATATATATTAAAATATTTTGTATTTTGACTAAAGAGGTATTGATCCAAGAATCATTTGAAATTACTTATTCATAGAAAATGATTTAAAAAAAGCATAATCCGTTGTGAGTTGAGACAAAATATTAACAGTCATTTTCATATTATTGTTTACGAAATGCTATGTAAGTTATTCATTAACTTATCTGTTTTATTTTTATTTTTTTTAAATTGAATTTTACTATATTTTTGGAAAAAAAAATCTTTAATTTAAAATTTTTACTAACATAGGGAATTTAAACATAATATTTCTATCATATATATATATGTAAATATCTTTATTAAAACTGATTCAAAAATGGAGAAATTGGCAGCTAATTATTCTTAAAACATGATTTTACATGATCTTAACCTATTCGATAAAGTTTAAAGTAGCTAAAATAAACTGGAACAAGTAAGTGACACGGAAAACTATAGTATTAACATCTTAAATTGATGAATTATGCACAGAATATTCTGTATCATTTATTACTGTTCTACTTGAATGCAAAGATAATAATTGGTTAAACGCTTGCAAACCCTAAATCATTTTGAAATGGCTGCCACTAACTGTTGCTTTAAAGGACGTGCTTATCAGTCATCATTAAAATAAATGAGTGAGAGGCAAGCAATATTTAAATGAAACTTGAAAGGTAATAATAAATTATATTTTCTAATTTGTTTAAATGTGTAATATATTTTACATTTTTATTTTGCAGTAATCAAAAGTAAATGAAGACAAGTATATAAAAACAAGAAAACTATTCAAAAATAAATGTAAATATTTTTGAAAGTATTATATAATAAATTTTTAACAAAATTCTATAATAATGATTAAAAATAAAATTAAATAATTTTGGTAAGTTTCTTGCCTTAATTAAAAATGTTAAATGTTTATATGACATTTTTAATATGAATGAAATATATTCTTGCAGCCAAATAAATTAAACATATGCTTGCAGTTAGCATAAATTTGCAGCAAGTATAAATTAAATATAAGCTTGCAGCCAGGTTTTTGACATTTTTAAAACAATAGTGCAAACAATGAAAGATGATGTGAATTCAGATTTCATTAGATGTTTCAAAGAAACCAATTTCCTTATAACCAACTCTTGCAAACCATTCTTTTTTATTCCATCTTTTTCCAAACAATTTTAAAATTTAAAATAATTTTTTCAATTTTTGGTATATATGTGTATAAATACTTATATATGCACTGCCTGTCACTGAAAATGCAACACTAAGAATAAGTGGCTAGTGAATTAAGTCATTGTAGACGCATCTTACCGAGTTATACAAATGATATGAAATGCTCAGCTCTCCAAAGCATATAAAATAAGATATAAGTCACCTTGGATCTCATTCTAAGTGCGCTGGAGTGCTGCGCAGAACCTGCAGAGAGGGCATTATTTGCGCTGTTATACCTGTTTGCAAAATAATCGTTGAAAGTTTGTCCTTGGATGCCTGTAATTGTAAAGGATGCTAGACCATCATCAATGGAGACATTTCCAGCAGACAGACAAGTTTACGAGGGCATGGTGATTGGACTGAGAAGGGCAAGTAAGTCCTCATTTCAAATCGTAGATACCTTGACTTGTCTTCAGAGGATCGGATGTGGTGAAGATGGTTGGAACAAAGAACTGTGGAAAATTTGCATTGTGCTTGTACAGCCAGAGTGACGTTAGCACTTGTGGATTGACGAGTCCAACGAAATTCTGTGGCTGCCCCACAAACCACGTCTACTGAAATTATGCAGCATGTGCTAAACATCCTGAATGCTCCCATGTAGAGCAGAACCATTTGCTGTGAAGTTGGTAGTGAAATGCTCTCATGGTATCTGTTAAAAAGACT
>JAPDSC010102285.1:389544-447786 GCA_026290005.1 Latrodectus geometricus | reverse complement strand
GGTCCTACAGAAATGAGAATGATTGAAGAGACCTACCAATAATGATGTTAGAACGAGAGAGAGAGATACCACATACATTTTTACTAGAACACACTTTACTACATTGAATCCTCCATCCATTCATTCTAGGGTACTTTTTCCTTTCGTCATTCATGGGTACATCCAACCCGAGGGAATAAGTACCCTAGGATGGAAAATTGCCGTCAACATTTATACTTTTCCTGGAGCTTTCAGGTGCCAATATTAAATGTCTACATTTTTATTTCTTTATGGTACTTGCCTCATTAAATTACAATTTTCATTCATCTCCCCTTTTTATTTTTCAAATACTATTGCCGAGAGGAATCGTTATTGAATTTACAATATAATAAAATATGTATTTCATCTCCGACTCCTCTTATGTCACTTGAAATACGACATACTACTACATCATAAGAAGACAGTTATTGTTATGAAATGAAAGCAGAAATTACTTGGTTGATTGGGTATAATCATTTGGTGCTAAATAAGGTAGGAGAAAACAGAATTGAAAGAAAAGCTTTTAACGAACAATTGTGTACGGAAAGGAATACAGAAAGTTTTCTGCATTTAAGTCACAGTTAGTACTGGTAATATGAAATTATAATGATTCAAGAACATACTAAGATTAGGTATTAATCATAAAAAAGCTAATTCCAAATTAGGAAATGAGAGCCTGTGACAAATCATGCTTTATTAATATGAAGAAACAATGAAAATGTCCCAAATTTCTGATTTTCAAATAAAAAAGTGGAAAACATGCAACATCCGATACGTTCTTAAGACTTCATTGTTGAATTCTTGTAGTCTAATTGTAAATCAAAATGGTTGGACATTTATGGCAACAAAAATAATAGGAAACAGTTATTTCAGAATATTAGCACTGGAATTATGGAAGGGGTCGTATAACACATAGCGAAATTTTATTTCTGACAGCTCTTCTTATTTTTCGCGAATATCTTAATTTTTTCTCAACTTTTCCTAAATCATTGTTATTTATGAAATAGTAAAGATTTCAAGAAAATGTTGTTTTTATTTTAACCCTAACAAATGATTATACCTAGAAATATGGCAGTTGCCATTTTGACCCCTTTGAGAGAAAAGAAATGTGACTACATTTCTTTGTATTATCTGAACACTGTTATTTCTGAAAAATATTTTCCTTTGCACCTGGTAAGCAAAATACAAACAAAGGAAAAGGATATGGTGGTACTGCGTAGTTGTACATCCGCCAGTCACATGATTTGGAATAGTGAAGTACTTTTATTTGTGGAAAGAAAACTGAGAAAAGAGCTTATTACGAGCTGAACGTTCAGCTCGTAATAATCTTTTTTCTGTAGATTTTTCGTAGATGTTTTATTTATTATTCATAAAAAGTTTTAGTGGAAACTGTTATTCTATTTACATAAATTTATTATTGTGACGTACTAATAGCGCGTAGAAAAGGGCTAATGCATTAAGAAATCGCGGAACTGATGCAAGAACTATCTAAAGCCAATTCTGGATCTGAAATCGAAAAAAAAATTTACAGATAAAGATTGAGATGAAACATCTAGTGATTCTGAGTTTATTATAGAGATTACTCAAGCAACAACAACCTCCATCTCAAATGAAAGAAAAAATAGATTTATTTCTACGAGTTCAAATTATACCGTACCTTAGAATAATAAAGAGGGAACTAATAGACGCTTAAAAGGTAATATGAAATTCAACGTAATTCGGACTAACACTTGTAAAGAAATTGCTAGTGATGGAATTTTATGGAAAGCAGAAAATACTTCAAATATTTCTGGTTGGCAACCCTTGTAAAATATCTTTCTGCAAAATGCAGTACGGACATGCTAATCGTCCCATTTGTTCCAGTAAAATTCTTAGTGCGTGGAAGTCAATAATAAATGAAAAATTTTTACGTGTCATAAAAGAGTGTACTGATGCTGAAGCCAAGCGTAAACTTCGTAATGACTCTTACACAATTTTATTAGCGGAACTGGAAACATTCATAGCGTAGTTATGCGTAAGGGGGCATTAGCCGCCGAGGCTAACCAATTCTTAGTTTGTGGACTTCCAAGCTCTTAGTTCCAAGACTTGGGGACCAAAGTTTTTTCATGAAACTATTAGTAGAGATAGGTTTCTAAAAATTATGAAATTTCTTCGGTTTGATAATAAACTAACAAGGTCTTCATGTTTTCAGTGTGATTAATTTGCACTAATATTCAAGGTATGGAATACTTTTATAGAAAACTGTAAGCCTTGCTTCAAACCAAATGAAAATATTACGATTGATGAACAGTTGTTCCCTGCAAAAACAAGATGTCGTTTCTTTCATTATATACCTAACAAGCCCAGCAAATTCGGAATAAAACTTCGTCTAGGTGTAGAAGTTAGACCAAGTATAGAACGTAGTAAATCGTTCAGTTGATTCTTACAAAAATACTGATCAAAATATAATTACAGACAGTTTTTTTTTCTTTTACATCAGTAAAACTTGCGAAATTCCTAAAATCAAAACAATTGAGTCTTGTTGGAACAGTAAATCGCGCAAAAAAAGAAATTCCCTCTAGTTTAAAAAATGTAAGAAACGAACTTTTTTCTTCAGTTACTATATGACTCTCGCATCATATCAAGGTAAAAGGAACAAAAACATAATTTTGTTAAGTACACTCCATTCATCAGTTGAATTTGAATGTAGCAGGTTCCTGATATAATACAGTGTTACAATTCTACAAAATTTTGAATAGATGTTTTGAATCACATGGTAAGAAAGTACTCCGTGAAAGCACCATCTAGCCGTTTAACATTACATATATTCTACAATATTTTGAACTTAGCAAGCATAAACGCGGGGATTCTGTATAAAGAAGTTACAAAAGAAAATAACAGCAGAATGGATTTTCGCATTTTTAAATTAATATTATAAAAGAAACCATATATATGATAAATATTTTAATTAATATTTGTCGACTCAAAAAAAGCAATATGTAAATTCTAACTGTAAGCTATATTATTTATTTGTGAGAAGTGTTTGTTTTTCTTAATATTCTTCATATAAAATATTCTCTAATATGTTAATTATGTAGTATGTTATCTGAAGCATATATAAAAAATTCTATATTATTATTCATTAAACACACATACATGAAGTTGAGTATGTGTAAAATAATCAACTCAAAATCAAATGGAAATGCTAACATTTCAATTCTAAAATTCAGAAAATATACTCTTAACAAGTTAAATCAAACTTGTGTATTTTTAGAGACAACGAAGTTAAAGTTTCCATATTTTTCTAAAGAGCAAGAATCATTTCACACTCTTCCAATTGAGATAAGTTTATTATGGATCTCAAAATATAAATTATAAGAATGGGATTCAGTTCCAGTTATGAAGATCGAAAGGATCGTTTTGTGCCCACATCTCTAACACATGGTGGAGCATCTTTATTGGATAAAATGGCAGAGAATTATTTCGGATTCGAAGGGGATATCCTTTTAAAAGTCATGGCTCAATGGCTCAAGTAATTACTAGATCCGGTTCTCGATTATTTTTCCCCAGAATTCATTCCTCTTACTTAACAAATGACTCTGGAATTCACTTTTGCATTCTTTTCCCTTACCCTACCTGTCTTCTCCCCACTTTTTACTCTTCCTATTGGTGAATGACATACAAACCCTCACTACATAATTGGATTTTTCCAAATCACTGCTCTTTTATCGTAGTTTGATGATGCCCAGATTGAGATTGGGTTTTCGTAAGTTAAACTATTGTTTCGAACAGGTGGGGGTGGAAGGATTGAGTTCAAAGTCAGTGGCACATATCGATGTGATCAATCTGCTTCCTAAATAGTTTTCATTTACTTCACTTGCATCATGCAGGTTTAATTCTCAAAATATAAATAAATATATGATTAAATTGTAAAATCATAATACTGGGTTTAGATTTATTCAACAATTTTAAAATGTAAACAATACTTACTTTTTTTAAAGTATGATATTAATTTTTATTAGAATATCTCTCTGCAGATAGAATATTAGCCATCATTCTTTTAATCATATTTAAGAGCGGAATTCAGAATTTATTCAACTGTAAATCTCTCATTATTATCTGTTACAGGCATTTAAATTAATCTTTTTGTGTTTTGGTAAAAACAATGAGGGAATTTTTATTTTTTAATACAGCATTATTCACAATATCAAGTACACCACAATCAAGGAAACACAAATATTGAAAAAAAATAAAGCCTTTTTTAACGAGATACTTTTTCGAATAAAAAATTTTACTAAGAGAAAAAAGCTGAATACAAATAAAAAGATCAGTGTTTTAAATGTCCTTTAATTGTTCAAATACTTTCAGTGAAATGAAGACATTAATAAAAGCACAAGAAATAAATGAACAAAATGTGCATTCAGATTGTTCGTTTTTTGAATGAAATGTTGTTTTTAAATCGTACCTTATAAACATTTTTAGATTTTAAACACATTTATTAAAACGATTGCCTTAGTAGAAATGATATCTAAAATTAAATTCATTAAAAATATCAAAAATGTTATTGAAAAAATTTATATTAATCTTACAATTAATTTTGCCATTTCAAAATTTGCTTCAATACAATGAATGATTTGCTAAAGCATTTTGAAAGACGATAACTATATGATTGCTTATAAATTTACAATTTTTTCTTGGTCTTTCAAATATAACTGGTTGATACTTAACCTTTTGGAGATATTGTAACTGTTATAAACATTATTCGGGGAATGGTTAAATATTAATTTAGCTGTTTTCCATGACCATGTCTATTCGCAATTGGCATTGTCAGATGTGAAAATTTTAGAATTAACTTGTATGTAATATTCTCTTTAATCATATTATGCATGATAAAACAAAATATACCTTAACTATGTTTCACTGAAAATTGTATGGTTTTAAGAGAATTCTTGAAGTTGAATTGTTATATTCATTAGCCACTTCATAATATAAAGTGATAAGAATTAAAAGGCGAATTTTATAATGTAGATAAATAAATTAGTAATTTAATATTGTTGTACGCAGAATTTGAATGCATTGGTGGAATAATATATGACATAATTTGGTATTCATCGTCTTAAAAGTATGAAAATAATTGATGGCATATATGATGATGAACTATTATAAGGACTCTACTTAATTAAAAAACTCAAAACAATAGATATTTATTTTCAACTGTGTTATGGTTGATAACTGATAATAAAATAGTTATTATTCATTTTTAAAAGAAAATTTCACTTTCATTTTGAAAAGGAAAACTACAAATAAAATAAATTTAGATATTATCACAAAAACTCATAGAATATTTTTTAACTTCATGAAATATTTAAAAATAAAGGAACACTATTAAAAATCTGTGTACTTAAATCTAAATGAAAGAAGAAAACCATCTTCACATCTAAATATTTAAAGGCATTTAATATAAATTTTCTTATAAAACATTGAAAACTGTCATTTCAACAATTTGTTATAAGCACTATTATGTCAATCACGAAATTTTATCGAGAGTCACTTTTTATTTAAAGATAAGACACCATATACACTACTGGACATTAAAATTGCTACATCAGGAAGAAATGCAGATAACAAAATGATATTTATTGGACAAATATATTATACTAGAATAACAAGTGAGAAAATTTTCAAAATATTTCTGGATAGATCCTGAGAAATCAGTACCCAGAACAACAACCTCTGGCAGTAATAACAACAGTTATACGCCTGGGCATTGAGTCAAACAGAGATTGGATTGCATGTACAGGTAGAGATGCCCATGCAGCTTCAACACGGTGCCACAGTTCATCAACCGTAGTGACTGGCGTTTGGTGACGAGCCATTCGCTTGGCAACCATTGACAAGACGTTTTCTATTGGTGAATGATCTGGAGAACGTGCTGGCCAGGGCAACAGCCGAACTTGTTCTGTATCAAGGAAGGTCAGTACAATACTGTCGATATGCGGTCGGGCATTTTCCTGCTGAAACGTTGGGTTTCGCAGGGCTCGAATAAAGGGTAGAGCCACGGGACGTAACACACCAGAAATGTAACGTGCACTGTTCAAAGCATCGTCAATGCGAACAAGAGGTGACCGAGACGTGTATCCAATGGCACCCCATACCATCACACCAGGTGATGGGCTAGTATGACGATGACGAATGCACGTTGCCAGTCTGCGTTCGCCACGATGCCGCACACTGGCAAGAAAGCCGATCTGAAAAGATGACGTCTCGCCATTCGTGCGCCCAGGTTCGTCGTTAATGACACCATTGAAGGCGCAATTGTCTATGACGCAGCGTCAAAGGAAGCCGCAGGCATGGTCTCCGAGCTGAGAGTCCATGCTGCTGCAAACGTCGTCGAACTGTTCGTGCAGATACTTGTTGTCTTCCAAACGACCCTGTTTCTTGACTCACGGCTCATGACGTGGTTGCACGATCCATTACTGCCATTCGGATAATATGCCTGTCTTCTAGGCTGCTAGTGATAGGTGGCCGTTGAGATCCCGCATGGCGTTCCGTATTACCATCCTGAACCCATCGATTCCATATTCTGCTAACAGTCATTGGATCTCTACCGACTCGAGCAGCAATACTGCGATAAGATAAACCGCAATCCCGGTACTCTACAATTTGACCTTTATCAAAGTCAGAAACGTGCTGGTACGCATTTCTCCTTCTTACAGGAGGCATTACAAAAACTTTTCACCAGGCAACAACGTACGTTCAAATGCAATTTGTGTATGAGGAACCGGCTGAACAATTTCCTCATTTAAACTTAATGTAGGTGTCGCTACTGGCATCTGCTTTGTCAGAATGCGCTGAAAAGCTTATCATATGCATATCACAGCACCTTCTTTTTTTCGTATAAATTTCACGTCTGTAGCATGTCGCCTTCTTGGTGTTGAAATTTTAATTGACAGTAATGTATATTATAACTTCTCTCATTTATATATTTTCAGAGAAATAAAAATATTTTTTTGTTTTACAAAACAATTAAGCTTACTTTTCTTAAATTTAGTCATGAAGTTCACTATTATACAATGAAAGAAAAGAAAAATTAAATTACAATATTTTTTGAAGGATTTCATTATTTTTTAATAATTTTTTATTTTGTTGCAAACTGTGAAACGAGATCTTATTAAAATTCATGAACAATATTAATCATAAGAATGAGCATTATCTTTTGGAAGACATTAAATTGGGAAATCATTTTAGATATGATTTCAGAGAACAATTACAACTTCCTTGCAAGAATATGACTATAAAATTTAAATATGTCAATAGTTGTTTTATGTATTGATATATTTATAAGCATTCAAAATGCAATAGTAAATATAATTAGTTTCCTTGAGTCATTGCATTTAAATTTTGTAAATTTAATTTCTTGAAAAATTATAGTCGAAGAAAATGTTTTATGGATTCCTCACATTATTAACCACTTGTTAAGTCATGTCGAACAACACATATTAACAAGTAAGAATAAAAATATACAGTAGAAAAAACTATGAAGGAGAATTTTGACAGATTCTTGATTTAGAAAATACCTTAAAAAAGGTATTTTTCTGCCCATCTTTCAAAACTTTTCATTTATCTAAAATTAAATGATTTAAATGCATTATTCCATTGTTAAGAGAGGGGTAAATCGTCCTGTTCTCAAAACTTGTCCATTTTATTCGATACTAAAAGTCGACTGTATGCAAATACAGTGTGGTCACGTGACTGAAATCGATGCAGACACCTAGATAATTAAACAACTTTTAAAGAGGAAAAAATGGGAGAAACGTCGGAATGAAGAATGGAAAAACTCTTTCGTTCCTTCAATTATGAGCTGCCTGAAATGAAGCGTTTGCCACGTCTATTTCAATGGCTAACTTCTGTCTAATTAAGAGATGAGACTTGTCGGCGAACATTTTTCAGGTAAAGAAAAGGTAGTGTTTTCCTCCAAACGAAGCTTTTTTTTTCTTACATTCTTTTCAGTCCTGTCGACGTAATTAGTTTCTTTTTTAAAAAATTAGACACAATCTTCAGTTTTTAAAACAATGAGGAAGATATATAATCACAGAACAAATATATAATCGCTCAGATTCGGTAAGGAAAGAATATTTGAAATGACTTCCAGGTTGTTGACTAATGATTATTGTTAATTATTCGGGTTTAAGTGGAGAGCTACCATTTGTTTCTTAAATAGCATCACTAAAATTGGCTCCGTTAACCAAAAATTTTTTTTTTATATTAAAGATAGTTTCCTTTCTAGAAAACCATTATATTAAATTTTATTCATATGTTAATTCTAACTTTGAGATTTGCTTTTAAAATATAGTTAATAAAAAAATATTTTAGCTAGCATAATTTATTATTGAAATTTAAAGTAATTCTATTTTTTGCTGCTAAATATGTATCTCTCGTAAAAAAGTCCATAAGTCAATGTATTTTATTTTTTATTTTTATGATTCATATGGTGTTAGAAATATATTCAATTATAAGTATGCATCATGTTTTTTTTTTTTTACATAATACAATTTAGCATTAGTCTTTCCTTCCTAATACATAACGCAATTTAAGGACTTGAAAATATACAATAGATTTTGAATATTATTTGTTTGATCAAGACTAATGCTATTTTTTATTTAGAGTATTTAGTAGTTATTAATACATGAACAGATTTATTTTATCAATAGCACACACACACACAAATTACAATGAACATTCCTAGTGTTATAACTAATGCCAAACTATAGAATAAATTAACAGAAAAAGGATGCATATATTCTATTAAATTAAAATATAATTAATTTTTAAACATTTGTATTCGTGATGACAATCAACAAATTTATATTCATTTTTCTAAAAATTATGTCATGTGACTTAAAATGTTCATTACATATTTAAATCATGCAATATTATTGAGAAAAATAAATTATTTTAATTTTAAAAAAAAAATCATTTATTTTACAAAAAGACCCATAAAATTTAGCTATCTTATTTGAAATGGAAATATATTATAAATATATGGTAAAACTTATTTATATATATATATAATTTTAAAATACACCAGCTCATTAAGTAGCCATTTCTCAGTTTTTCTAATCACGAAAGA
The DNA here is from genome assembly GCA_026290005.1 of Latrodectus geometricus. NCBI lineage: Eukaryota > Metazoa > Arthropoda > Arachnida > Araneae > Theridiidae > Latrodectus > Latrodectus geometricus. Next base: position 438,659 of record JAPDSC010102285.1, on the reverse strand, counting down.
AAACTTTTCGATTTTCTTAGCATGGAATTGAATCATAGATACACATGATTTTGTTCTTTAATTACAACAAAAGTTTAAATGAGATTCAGGCTATCTTAGACAAAAAAACTCTTGTACACATATTTGCATTAGAGAGTGTTATGTTTTTAAAATTAATTAAATATTATTTCATACACACATAAATGTAGTCGTTACTGTCATGTCGTAATTTATTTGTTTCAGCTTGACTGATTATTTAATAATTATTAGATGATATTTTAGAATCTAATTTTTTTTGTAGAAATTAGTAAGAAACATTTTTTGTTCAAAAATGAGCAAGGTTGAATCTATGACTCCCTTAACAAATTTAAAAATGTTTTAACCATTTTATAGAATATAAATGTAGTTCCTAACTGGGATATAAATAGTAAGAAATTATTTTTTCATGGATAAAATATTGCTTCTTTATCCTTCTATTTTATATTCTTCTTAGAACAATTTAATATATTTTTTAGAATACTTCTTTTACTTATTTATTGAAAAAAAAGAAGTAATTTTCTTTACATTACGCATCTCGTTTTTATAGCTCTGAAAGCGAAAATTTATTTGTGACAATCCAAGGGTGTGAAGTATTATATCAGACCTTTCTTTAATCTTTTCCCTTACTACTAACGAAGAAGGAGAGCTTGAAAATACGTCATAAAACAATGACTTTATATAATATAGGCTTTAAAAGCATATAATTTATGAAAGCCTTTCAGTTGAATGACGTTGAACCGTGAATCATCCTATTCATATTAATGCATTTTTCTATTTCATTACCACAGTTACATATTTTTAAATTAATATTTATATTATGGAGTTATTTATGACAGTGAAATTTGAATGATTTACCCTCGTACGTTTTAATAAAGGCCCTTGAGAGAGTAAACATATGTTATATCAGCAGAAAACATATATTATTGTTATATGCCAATACATGATATCACATTAGTTTTTGGATTTTATTACAAATAACAACAATTGACTAATTACATTTCTTGAAATTCCCACTAATTTACTATTAAATTATTCTAAATTCTTAAATTATATAAGGAATATGTATTGTGATTTTAATACTTGTTTAATTAAATAAAATTTTAATTTAATGCTAAATATTTTTTGTTTATTTTTACGATTTTAACACATTGGATTTCGCCTGGTAGATAAATACATATGATATGTATATATATACTTTATCACTTTTAAAATATTTCATTTTTGACACATAAAATGAACAATATTTTATTCAAACTTTTTCCTTGCGTTGTAGATATTAAACATTTGCTACCTAAAATCGAAGAGACATAATTATTTACTTATCCTGTAAATTATCACTTTTATTGTGTTGACTATACAATATTTTTATAGCATGAAATATGTTACTATTTTATTTTTAGTTTCTAGAATAATTAGACAAAATATTGACTCACTATCAGTACGAAATTTAAGCACCATATATAACCAATATGTAATAATGTATTCTCCTGCTTTCACAAAATATTACAAGAGAAACTTTCTTGGAACTGAAAACTATTTTTGCCTTCTGTTCCTTTGCGCTTGTAAATAAACATAAATTTTGCTATAAAATATGGTCTAAACCTTTTAGTTGAACACCAAAAGGCTATATACTGACAAAGAAAGGCCCGGTGTCTTCTAGTACAATGCGCTAAGAAAGATGATAAATTATCTCGTAACACAGCCCATAGTAAAAAAAGGATAAAGATCGAATATACAGCACTTTTTGAAATATCGGATTTTTTTAAATTTTTTATTTAGGTATTCTAGACTAATGTATAGGTCGGGACTAAGCACTGTTAGTGAGGCATTTTTACGAATTATGACGTATTCTGTCTTGATTTATGTTAAGTACTTTCCCTGCAACAAAAGTTATTAAATGTAGACTATATCACAGATTATCTGAAAGGACTTTATCATGCATATTTGAAGAAATGAAAAATATTGACTTATTAAATTTAGAAATTTTTTCATACTTTTATGCGTTTTACTATATTAATAATAGCTTAATTTGTATTGTGCGTTTAAGTTTTATTTAACTGATGAATTATTACATTCGTAAAAAATATTTTAAATTTACATATATTGGAAAAATATGAGCTTTTTACATAAATTTTACGACATTCAAAAATACTTTTAAGATTATGATAAAGAATTTAAACTTTAAAGTTGGCATAAACAGAAAAAAATATATAGCAGAAATAAATATTTAAAATATTTAATAGATTTACCGACGCTATGATATTTTGTTAAAAAATTTAAATTTTGTATAGGATAAAAATGGCTATTATTGTTTAACAATAGACATTTTCTTTTAAAATATTTTTTTTTATATTTCAATTTTATTTTAGTTAAATACAGATTATTAATGACAAAATATGTTTTTCTTGTTGCTATGTAGTTTTGTGTAAGCACACAATGAAAAACACAAGCTCAAATAAAAGGAGTGAAAATATCATTGGTTTTACTTTTCATGTATGCTCAAAGTTGAGAGTTCTGAATATATATATAGAATAGAATAGAAAAAATATTTGTATTCTTTCAAAATAAAAAAATATGCAAATAAATTCCTTTATTTGCATATTTTTGAATCAAATAAAATAGGCTATAATAAATACTTATTAAATTTGCTACTGTTTAAAGAAGGACTATGATATTTGAGGAAATCTATCATTTTGAACTACTGTGTTGAATTTGAAATACATAAGTGTTAAGTGGACATTTATGGGATTATTGTTCTCATGATTTTATTATTTTTAGATAATAAATAAGTTATTCTATATACAATGAATAAAAATATAAGGATTTTCGGTAAGTTTTTTCTGCGGTGTTCTTCTAATCGAAATTTTTTGGTGTTTAAGCATCTGTCAGATATTTATTAGAAGTCTACTTTTCTCCAATATTGATTTTCGGAATTTCTGAATTCAGACTAATATTACGTTTCGAAAAATTAGGGAAAAAATTTCCTTTTTTAAGTAGTATCATTTATATTTAATCCAACATTTATCAAAATTTGTCTTCTAGTTTAAAAAATGTAGTTAAATAAATTGCAAATAACAAAGTCTGAGTTTATTTAATTTTTTAATTCAAAGTTTCAAATATTTTTGTGCATCTTTATTAAGAACTTTCGAAAAACAATAATATCCATTTGTTATAAGCAGAATTGGGAAATAGGATGAACAATACCTTTTTTTTTTTTTTTTTTTTAAATTAAATTTAAAATACTTAACCTTCTGAAGTTATAAATGTTTTAAAAATAAATTCACATTTTGTGAATATATTTTAAATGTAATATATATTCATAAGCATTATGCAAATTTTCTGACAAATATTTAATTTATAAAAGAAACATAAAAGTTTAATCCTTGACAACTTAAAAGAGAAAAATACATTTTTATTTGGTACTGTTTGGAAAATGTAGTAAAGGGAAACATACAATTTGATATGTAAGTCAAACATTTTGTTTCTTATTTGCAGGACTGAACTTTTCAAAGGAAAGGTAAAACCTTAGTCCCTATCGAGGTAAGGGTCATATTTATTCCATGTCTGCAATCTCATTTGTAGTGATATAAGTGCTAAAGAGTTTTGTGGTTTCAACCTCATGTAATATCCAAATCCAGTCTTATATATAAAGCATTACTTTTGAAAATAAATCGATTTTGATTTTTTGCAACTTAAATTTATTAAATATTACAGTTATTTTTCAGTTACTTCAGACAAAGTTAAAATACTTGAAATCATAAAATAAATATATGTCTTAGAACAAAATAATTGACAACACGAACTGTCTTGCACCTAATTTCCAGGCGCTATATTCGTTCAATGGGAGCTAATGGAATTTGTATTTACGTTTTCTAAATCAGTGTGAATATATATATTTCTTAAATTACATTATATTTCTGAGAAACAAATTAGAAATGAATGCAAACGCTTAATGTGAAATGTGTTACAAATTATGTGAAAATCAAATTACCTTTTAATATCTTCAAAAAATAAAAATATATATTTTGATTTACACGATTACAATTATTTACAAACAATGTAGAGAGTTATTGATTTAAGAAACAAATTCGATTAAATTTGGATCAAAAGGGTAAGAAAGTTTTAAAATAAATTACTTAAGCTATGACTTATTTATGTGACAAATAACTCTATGTCTCACTTAATTTTTGTATTAGACTATCATTGTTTTCATTTTATGACAGGTAACTCTCAAAATTATAAAATTAGTAAAATTTTTAAACCTACGAAACATCATCATTTAATAAATTATGGAAACTCTTTAAAAGTATTCATTCTGATAGTATAATGTATTGATTGATCGATTTCAATCAAGCCTTACACTGTACATAAATATAGAGGAAATTTTATTTCTTTTAAAAAATTATGTTGCAATTTATGAATCAAATATTAGTTTAATCTTTTTAGAAACCTTCATTTAAATTGGATAATAAAAGGGTTTTTTTTTTTTTTTTTTTTTTTTTTATTTGAGAATTTTTTTCGAGAAAAGAATCATAAAAGAATTTTTTTTCGATACTAATAATAGAAAGGAAGAAAAATAAAAGAATTTTTTTTTCGAGATTTTTATTCCCATATTTCAGAATGTAATGTTTGGGCACTATTGATACATTAAAAATATAATATTTATTTCTTTTTAATTCATTTATTGTATTATTTAAGTATTATTTTTTCTTATTCATATTTTGCCCCATAAATAAGTATATTTTTGCCAATTGAAATTCACGAGATAGGAAGCATATTTTCTGTCTTAAAATTTTATTAAGAAATACGTTTCTAAAAAATTATAGTATCTATAATAATTTCCATACTTAATATTTTGTTACCTCTTTATTGTTGCAACTACATTGATTTTCGAAAAAAGATATGGTTAGCAAGCTCTTTAAATATGATTAATATTAGCATTAAACAATTTTATAAAATATAATCCAATAGGATCACATTCTGGAAAAATGTTATGTAGAGTAAACGAACTTCCAAACGTCAACTTCTCATGCCATGATTTGCTAGGTGAAATAGGTTTGTTAAAGGCGTCGTTTGCCAAATTTAAAGGTAATAATTATCTAAAGAAAAGAGAACTGGTTTAACATTGACTCCAGGAAATGTGTATTCTGAAATGTACACAATAGAATTACGCCAACATGTGTTATAATATCAACTCCTCAATAGAAATTTAAATTTCTGATTGATATATGTTTCAAAGTGGGGGATTGAAAAATGCAAATTAATTTTTGTCATTAAAGTTTTCTGATTTTAAGTATAAGTGGAAATTCTTCATTGATAAAAAGAAATATTGGAATCAGTATTCCAGAGTGACCTACTTTGTATACTCTATTTAAGCTGCAAAATATAATTTGATTAAAATTATTTAAAAGTTAATTTATTAAAATTCACGTCAATCCAAATTAAACACTAACAAGAAAATAAAATTCTATCATATTATTTGTAATATCATTTGTTGTTTAAAAAATAAAAATCTAGATACTTTTATATTAATTAAATTCTATCATTTTTGCTTTATTTCTTCCTAGATTGTATTAGTTTTCTATATTTCATATATTGCAAGTTGTTTAACTAATTTATTTTCTTATTAAAATTATAATTATCAAAAAATTTATGCTGCATGTTATTTTACCAAATTTAATTGCACTTGCCTTTAAATGTCTACAATTAATGCAATGATGTCATTTAAGCATGATATTAAAGCTAAAATTTGTATAACAAAAAGAAAAATTGACACCGTTGATCAAGTTCGTGGTGGTATGGTAGGTCAAAGCAACGTTTTCAAGAAGTAGCAAGTTTGAATCCAAACTTAATCGAAGATCCATCTTGTTTACTAAAGGTGAAAAGTTCACATTTAATAGATCGTGAAAGTGAAATGATACCTCTGTGGGAGGGCAGGTCAAGTATTGGGGGAAATCTGTTTGGTCCCAGCTTGTAAATTACGAAAACTCCCACTCACCTGCTTTTACCAAAATGCTAAAGAGCAACTCTAGGTATGTTACAAAAAAACATGCTAGTGCTAAAAAAAAAAAAAAAAAAAAAAAAAAAAAAAAAAATTCGATAAAAATAAATAATTTTATATCATCTAAAAATGTAAAATATATGCATGATAATATTGGAAATAAATTTACTATAGTAGTAAACATCCTAGTTTAAAAGAATAGAACACAAAAATGATTAAACTGAAGTTCATTGCATACCTAAATAGATATTTGAATCTTATAGAGATGTTTTATTTATTTATTATTTAGTTTCTAATATTTTGCACTTACTTCAGAAATTATTACAACTTAGCAATACTCTTGGATTTTCTGTTTTGTTCCATGAATATTGTTTTTCGTACAATGTATGCTTTCGAGTTAAAATATTTTTTTTTAACTAAATATTTGTTAGTTTCATTTCTTAGTGTTAAAAATTAAATTTAAAAAATAATTCTGTAATATATATGGAGTCACTACAATGTTGAGGATTTTATATTTCTATAGTGAAATGTTGAAATTATCCTATGTTTTTAAGATTAAAGTTTACTATTGTTAAATTTGCTGTAAGTTTGACAAGGAAATTTCTTGACAGAAATTGAGTTTAAAATAAATGCTTTAATCAAAATAGTGAATTCATAGATAATTTACGTAAGAATAATTTTGATAAAAAAAATGATATGCATATAAATTACTTTCATAACAAAATTATTTATTTTCATAATAAATTTATATTTTGTTTAATGCAAACACACACTTAAGAAATAAAGTTAAGTTAATAAATGTTTGATTAAAAAAATTAGCCATTATCATGACCGTTTTAATGATTACCTTGTTGACAGATTCAATGGATATTTTCCAGACACAGAACAAAAATCATTCACCAATGTGAGGTACAAGAATACACTGCTCATAATGTGTAAAAATAAGTCGAGTTTTAAATTATTTATGCTTAAAACAAAACTTGTATACTTGGAATTAATTTCAAAATTAATAAATAACCTAGCAGATCAATAAAATTCAGATCTTTGCTAAAATCACACGTAGGAATTAAATGTTGTTAAATTAAAAATAATTCAATACTGAGCAGTTTGCACGCAGAATTTCAGTTATTAATTGTCGTAGAAAAATATTATTTTCGAAGTTAATCAAGATTAATGGAAAGGAAATTCTTTTACCGGTGTTACAAAGAACTCCTAATATGTGATACATTAAGAAAATAGTAAAGACGTTCCCTAGATTGGTCAAAAAGAATACTATTTCAATAATGAAAAAAATTTAGTTATTTATTCCTTAAAAAATACATTGGTTAATATTGAAAAAAATCGAGGATTTGATACCTTAAATATATTTTTTCTCTGCCCTTTGGTGTTACACGTCGATTAAGATTTTAAACAGGAGCAGAAACTTAAGGCTGTGTTTTGAAGTTAGTGGAATTCCAGAACAGTGTCATTGCTGATTAAAGTAACTTTGCAGTGTCATTAAATCAGCATTTATCAAGATTCAAAAGAATTGCACACAATGAATCAATATTTTGAAAAGAAATATAACCTGTCATCTATGTTACTAAAATCCTATAATACAGTTTTCTTTCTATTCAATGAAGTCATTATTAATTAAGTCATATTCTATAAGCAAACAACATGAATTTTGTATACCTAGATCATAGAAAATCAATTTAAAATATTGACTAAATCCTGAATAACACATCTCTAATTTTCATATGGAATTTTTATCTTTCAATTTTTATCTACAAAATCAATGTTTTTCTGAAAAATACAGAATTCTATAGCTTAATAAACTACTTTACTAAACTGGTTAACAATAATCAGTAATACCTTATGAGCGGGAGAATTAGTTTCATCTAACCTTTTGACTTCCGTAAGCGAAAGACGGAGATGAATGTTGTATTCATACACAGAGAGCTACGCCATAAATTATGATAACAAAGTAATTAACTTTCTTACTTGAAACGAACTTATGGTAATCATGCTTTCGTACAAACAAGTTGCCTTATATCAGTGGTTTAGTAATTTTATCTTCCATTTTTTCTATTATTTTCACTTCAACTTTGAAGTATAGTGATTGTTTAATTAGCTATGTTGTCTAATTAATCTCACCACGATAAAAATGCATTTGCTTAAGTTAGATTTTCTAATTTACAGTTTTAGCACACAATATTTTCTGCAACTTCTGTGGATATAAATGTCAAAGATGTACTTAAGTAAACGGTTATTTCATGTAGCAGATAAGAATTGAAGCTTAATAAAAAGTAACTTGTTTTCAAATTTTTTACACCATATTTTATTAAAATATATATAATTAAAATAAATTATAAATGTCTATGAAATATTATTAATGTTTTTTTCTTTTAGCCTAGTTCATTTATCGAAAATTTGAAGAATACTAAAAATCTCATTGCAGTTGCTTACTTTTCTTTTAATATTATTAAATATAATAGATTTAAAAAATGAAATAATTTTGAAAATGAATTCATTTTCAAACTTAACTATTTTCATGTAAGAATTTTGCTTCTTACGGTAAATATATTTGCAAAGTATCTCATAAATAATTTGATTTTTTTAAATTTCTTATATTTCTTTTATAAGATTTAATTTAAAAGGACAATGAAAGAGGCAGAAAATTTAAATAAACTATATTATTTTCTTCATTATTATTAATTCTACTTATATTATTCCAATTAATTGGAAGAAAGAAAATATTTTGTGATGTATGTTCTCTTTCTACCTCATTCCTTGCGCTGAGATGGTAGAGGAATGTTTGGCGCCTTTGATTCACAAGTGTTCATAGATTCAAGTCCTATTTTGTACATAGATACTTTGTATATGGATAATGGGGAATCTTCTTTAAGCAGTTGTTCTCTAATTAGCCCTTAAGTGGATGAGTGCTCGTTGAACAATCAACAAATCAATTCTGATACTTCACGTAGTGAAACTATACACTTTATACTTGGTATTCATTACTTTAGCCATGTCTTTTATTCTATGATATTAGTTTACTTAATTTACCCGTTTTTGAGAAATATTTATCAAATAATAATTTGTTACATTAGTTGTTGCAAAAATGAAATATTCAATAATATTTTTTAACCATCTGATATAATAAATCTTCAAAAAATTGCTATCTTTAATTTACCTCTAGAAATTAATGTTTATTAGTGATATATTTATTTCATTTTTTTGTGTAATAACTAGTCCTAATTAATCAGTCACTAGTTTGAAACTCTTGTTAGATTTGTTGTTTATTGTTAATTAATTCTATTAGTAGAAACCTGTTATTAAATATATTATTTTTTAAAGAACACTTCTCATACTTTCATAGTATTCTTCTTTTTTAAATAAATGTTATAACTAACTTCTATATTTCTTATTTAGCAGAACCTATCTTATTCATTTCTTAATTGAAATAATTACTAAACTAATAACTAACAAAATTTTTGATTGTTATATTAATAATTAAAATTAATAAATAAATAACGGAATTATTGCGTAACAACTTTATAAACATGACTCTATGTAATTAAAATCTTTTACCTTTTCCCTTATTTTTTTTTAAGTTCAAGACTTTTAAAATGAATGTTCCTTTATATTTAAAAAAAAAAATGTTCCCTTACTGGAAAGCGAGATCAATATACATTGTTCCTGCATTATATAACGCGCTTAATATATATATGTATAACAGTCGAGCTTAAAGTACATTGGAATTTGATATGATATATAAGGAAAAGAAGATTGTCAGCTGAGGCGTTCTTTCCAAAACTTAACTGTAATTCCAAATTATTATGTGTATAGAAATTTCGTGTCATCAGGATAAAAATAAAGTTAACAAATTCAATTTAAAAAGTGTAGTAAAGTGTATTTAATCATGCAAAGCGGCTGTCATTCACTGGTCAGTGCGTGAAACATCGTTTGCTTTTTTCCCCTGATGTATATAAATATGGCCGTATCTAGAGGATTATTAAAATCTTAATAATTGCTTTCAAATATCTTGCTATAAGCTAAGTGTCATGTTGAGATACAAGAGGCTAGATTGTTCAGCAGCCACTTGATATTGTTGTAAGATAATAGTAGATTTTTTTTTCTCATCAGAAGATTGTATGCTTTGTTCTTCAAAAGAAGTTGTTAGGGCATTTCTTATGAAAGCCTATAATAGTGGGTAATTCCTACTTTATAGCCTGTTAATGCTACATAATATCTGTGAAAAATTACTTGGGAACATTAAACATTATGAACGTAAAAAATCTTTAAAATGGCATTCAGTATGGCATTATGCATATTAAAGAATATCGTATTTTATTAAACATTATTTCAGGTCATTTAGGTAAATATTATTTTTAATAATTTAATAATAAATAGAATATGCGTAAAATAAATTAGACTTACTTTATTAAATGCTAGTTCAGTAATATTTAAACTAATATAGATATTTTACAAGCACTATATTATATATATATATATATATATATATATATATATATATATATTGCGCGTTATTTAATTTAAAGTTTAATTTATTTATGAAACATTTTTAATATATTTATATAAAAGGAAAATATAGCTATAAAAATTCCAACAAATTCACCTGTTTTTCTTGTTTTAATTAATTGTATTAAATTTGAAATCTTTTTTTTAAATTAAAGCAACATATTTCAAAATAACATGAAAAAGCAAAATATTGTAAAATGTGGAATAAAACTGATATATACGCTAGAATTGCCAAAAGAAAATATGATTAAATCTAAAAACCTCGCTTGCAGGATATGTGATTGATAGCCCCGCATTTCGCAAATGCTTTATTTTTTTCAGTCTCGATTTTCTTCAATGTCCCATGGTGAATTCAAGTAAAGCTGTAACAAATAGGAGAAAAGTATTGCATATATAAATGCACATACATAAGCTATGGCTTCAAAACAAACTATGTGTTTTGAGGCAAATTCGTAATAAACAGTTGTAGCTTATGACGAAAAAAATGTGAAGCCAGCATTGATCATAGTAATACCTAGGTGTGATAAGGAATGAGGTATGCCAAATAAAATCTTTGATCTCATATCTATGTTTTACTTCTGATAGGATGATATAAATAGAACATATTTTTCTTGAAACCGTCCACCGAAAAATGTTTCCTTTTGACAGAGCGATTTAAAGTGGTTTTTATGAATTTATTTTTTAATAATGTTAAGTTGATTTTGAAAGACTTCTTTGAATTGATTTGAATAATGAAGTCAAATGTGTATTTCAGTTTTATCCTTAAAAATAAAAAAAATACAACAATTAGTCCTTGCATGCGTTTATATTCTGATCGATATGTCATTTAGAACCAAAAAAGTGATAATTGATAGATAAATGAAATAATTTAAAATTATTAGTTTTAAGTAAAAGCAATGATATTGTTATTATACAATTGTGTATTTTAATTCAGTTTACTTTATAATAGGTTAGCGGGTGAAACTATTTTAAAACACATTTTTAAGAAAAAAATTATGCTTTCTTTTGGCGCTATTAAATAAAATGTATTACACAACTACGTAGGTATAATATGTTTTTTTTGATAATTGCATTACTGAAAATCAATAATTTATTTACCATTATATACTTAATCATGTGAAAAATAAAGTTGTATTTTTGCATCCAACAGTTTTCATTTTTAAATTCGGCAAAAATAAGAGATTTTAACGCTTTTTAAATTTGTATATATATATATATATAATTCAGAGTGTGTTTTATTATATCATAATATTTATTTCTACTTGATTATATACTTGTTTTTTAAAAAGTTATATAATGAAGTTGCTATTTTGATGTATAAAGCATTTTAATTTAAAAAAAAAAAAAAAAAAAAAAAAAAAAAAAAAAAAAATTTTGGTATTAGTAAATGTTCCTTTTAGAGGACGAGTTCATCGTTTTGTAATTAAAAATTGTTGAATATGAAATTTGTTATACGTTAATGTTTGAGTTTACATTAAATTTTGAACAACATTAAAAATTATTGTATATAAAAATTCAAGACTCATTTTTGCCGATTAAAAACAATTTTCTCCCTTACAAATAGAAATGCACGTTAAGCTTTACGTTGTTAAACATACAGTTTTAAATACTTTGTTCTAAATTTTAGTTAATGACTAATTTGAAACATATGAACTTGTAACTATTTATTAAGAAAATGATTGTGGAAATAACAATACCACATTAACTTGATGGAATCAAGAGTGTCTTCCTGAAGAGAGTTACAAGGCCTAATTACAAAGGAACGTCATTAAAATGCGAAAACTTGACAGTGAGCTTATAAATTACAATATCACTTTTATTAGCGACGCGTTTATGATGAACACTCTAGTGTCAAATGGCTTGTAATTATAAAGCAGTAGAAGCGTTGATTAACTATTAAATCCCACCCATACATACCCAAAGCCTGCTTAATGACTGTAATTACATTGATAATGTTTACATCCATCAGTAAACATGTTTTCCTCCTAATTTAGATAAAAACATCTTTTTCCAAAACAAAAATATTAAAGTTCATAACAAGGCATCATTTATAAAAAAGCGTCTAGGAGATAAAAGTTTGAGTAATAGACTGTTAAATAAGATATTATTGCTAATTGTTGCAGATATAATATGATAAAGTATTTAAAGAGTTTTTAATTAAAAGCATTTTTATTGGATGATGTTATTACCGACATCACTAAATTGCAAACTCTAATTTATTTTGGTATGTAATTAATTCACTATATTAAACATCATATGTGTGTGATTTGATAATCATAAATCACATACTTAATATTATCAATAGATAAATGTGTATGGATAATTAAACATAATTTTTTCTTAGGTTTGAGACACAAGTATTAATCATTCAGAAAATATGCGTTATTAGAATTTTAAGAGCATCTACGAAATCTTGGCAACTTTTCATGCAGTCCAATGTCTGGAAAAGAATTTGAACTCAAAATCGATGTACAGAATTCTTTTATTCTTAGTGAACACTGTAGTTTTTCATAAAGAGAATGCAGAAAAAAATGTAGCATTATATTTAAAATCATTTTGAAGAAGTATTATTTAAATACTGCTTTAATTAAGTATTTATTTAAATAAGTAAATTGGTTATTTTAATAAAACAACTAATTTACGCACATGCTTGCATCTTCATTATTGCTGATAGCCATTCAGATAGCTACTCTAAATATCAAATAGCTGATAGTCATATAGCTGAGACATATAATTCATTTTCTGATTTGTAAAAGATACGATAAATATTTATATTGTTTTGATGAATATACACTTAAAATACAATACGCAGAACTGCCACGTATATCAGTAATAACGACTGTAATCCGATAGGCCTTGATTCAAAGACCAATCTTGGAGTAAAACTGAACTTGGATATCAAATAAGGATTCTTCCTCTAAGTGCCTTCGATTCAAAGACATGATCTTGAAAGCGCTGAGCATCATCTGACGATCTAATGCATCGTGGTAAGTATGAATTATAGAATTAAACTCATGAAAACTCAGATCTCACCGCAATAGCTTTAGGAAATATTCAGATACACTCCCTAATAATTGTTTAAAGTGTAGGTTCGACTTCTCACAAGGTATATCAAAACTACGAAAATTACTCTTAATGAATTATTTCAAGATGAATTGGCGTTCTTTGTTTAATGCTTAAATAAATGCCTAATTAAAATTGACAGACCAATAATTAGCACTTTGTTATTTCATTTAACAGAAAATGGATTTGTATCACGCCTCGGGTTTGGATGTTTGTAGTTGTGCAGGATCAGCTTTATGCAGCCCATGTGTGCAAAAACTGACCGTTAAGTGGAAAGCCACATAAAATGTTTAGATCCTCATAATTTATATAATTTTGTTAGAACAATAAGAAACCGGAATAACCAATAACGAATGTTTGCATTTTAATTTTGAATTATCTGTACGCACTTGTAAAATATTTGAAAGTGACTTATAAAATGAAACTACTTAACTCAACAAACTAGACTACATATTTCAAAACATTGTGAACAGTATACTCTGCAAAGTTAACTTTATTAATTGTAAGTGGTTGCTGTGTAAGCTATGTCATTCCATTGAATACAATTATGTGCATTTATTATATTTGCATATCACAGAAATGGAAATCATTCAACTTTCCGATTGCTCTCAATATTTTAAAGCTGCTTTACGTTTCACCGTGGATTATCTTTTAGAATTAACATTAATTAAAAGAAAGAGATCAAATTTGTTTAAAGTTACATATGTGCAATTTTTCTAAATTTTCTGCAAAATTGTAAATATTAGAATTAGGAATTATTAGAATATAAAAAATTGAAAAAAATGAAAAATAGATTTTTTTAAATTTGCTCCAATCTTTTTTTCAACTCCAAATTTATAAAAGGCAACCACACACACACAAATGAATACAAAGTTTATTTTAGCTAATTAGATTTATTAAACGAATAACCATAACAAAGGAAATATTCAAATCTTAACTTTGGGAAATATAAATTTTTTTTTCATTTATGAATAAACTGTAGAAAATGTGTGAAACCCCAATTATTAAACATTTCTGTAAAATCAGGTTGACGTACACACTTATAGCTAATCAAAAGATCTGTATTTTTAACATTTATTGGGCCTGGTTGGCATTTAAATGGTTAGAGCATTGATATTCGGGTCAACTGTTTGTGATTTCGAATCAAATACTGGTTTTGTATGTTTGCAATGTTAGAATTTCACTTTAAACTGTACAGTTCAGGTTTATAATTAGCCATAGAGCACAAAATATAACAGTTAAATAACAAACTAATCTTATCATTTAGCCATGTTTTCGTATGTAATTTTAGAAATTTTTGCAGTTAAAGGCCTGTCATAATTTATTGATAAAAATTGATTCTACTTTTTTAATGCGCTTGAATAAAGCCTACTTTCATGAAGCAAATATAGATAAATAACTTACATGTTCATTTAGATACCTAAGCAATATTTAAATTCATCAGAAAATATTTCCAATTCATCAGAAAATATTTCCAATCATCAGAAAAATAGTTAAATTATGTTTTGAATATGTAAGAGAGTTGAATAAAAATGTCAGAAATAAAATTGTTCAGTCTAATACAAGATAATTCTACAGGTGGTTATCAAAATAATGGAAACACCCTAGATTTTGAAGGAATCCTTTAATAATATGCCCTAGGAACGCCTTTGACATGTAATACAGCTTGTATCCACCTGGGAATCGAATCGTACAAATTCTGACTTGTGTTTAAAGGAATATTGTACCATTCTTCTTGGAGATATTATGAAAGTTTCGTGGGAGATGCTGGTGGAGGATATCAATTCTGAATTGAAAGCCCTAAAATAGACAAAAAAAGTTTAATTATATTGAGGTCTGGGGACAGTGCGTGCCAAGGTAGATGTTCCACTTCATCACCATGTTCATCAAACCATAATTTTACAGATCTGGCAGCATGAATGGGGGCATTACCATCTTGGAAAATTCCATCTCCTACAGGAAACAAAGTTTCCATCATAGGATGGACCTAATTAGCTAAAGCTGCTCTATACTTCTCCCCAGTGATCCTTTCTTTCAAGGTTACAATCTGCCTGCAGAAAACCATGACATGGATGTCCATACCATAACCGATCCACCTCCATGCTTGACAGTTGGAAGGAGGCAATCAGGAATATACGCTTTATCATGTATTCTCCAGACATGTTCCCGTCCTGTAGTAGGGAAAAGTGTAAAACATGATTCGTCTGACCACATAGCAATCTTCCACGTATCCTTCGACCAGTTTTTGTGGTTGTGCACCACTCTACACGACGTTTGGCATTAGCATCGGTGACAAGTGGCTTGAGAATTGCTGTTCTGCCGTAGATGTTCTCTTTATGAAGGTAACTTCTAACTTTAATTATTGACACTGGAGAATCTAGATCCTGATTGAGCTCTGCGGTCACTTTCGCTGAACTTGTTTTCTTTTTAGACATTACAACCCGCTTTAATACCCGTCAGTCTCTTTCACTCAGCCTCTCCTTCCACCAACTAATTTTCTTTGCTGAGCTTGTCTTTCCGCGCTTTGTGTATGTTGTCATGACTTTTCATACCGTACCTCCAGAACTGCCTAAAAGCTATGATGTTTCGGTTAGTCGGGCTCCTACAATTTGGCCTCCCTGAAAATCTGTGAGGTCTGACATTTTACACTTCTGACAGAAATTCAAAACGGAGACAATTCGGCTAAAGCTCTCTCATACTATCTAATATATTTTTTTATACTAAAAAAATCTGGTTGTTAAGATTATAATTTAATGGTTATGAAGCGAATTTTTAAATGTCCCTTTTATTCACAGGTGTTTCCATTATTGTGATTATTAGCTGTATATAAAATCAATCCTTAATCTATAGGCCAATTGTTTCTTTAGTTTTCAACTGAAAATAGTTACATGGAATGGACGGAAACTTATATCAATGTATTAATCTCAGGCATATTTTTCATTTAAAATTTTTAATCATAGCGTCTTCAATTAATTTTAACCTTAATTAATGATGGCGTCAATAAACTGTGCAGTTGCTTATGATATGCTAACCGTCCTGGAGATCTCTGTTCACTTCTAGAAAAAAATGTGTTTTTTTTTTACTTCCTTTCTACAGATGTCATCTATGCTTAAAACCTGATACTACAGTAAAAAATATGAAATAAAAATAGCGAATTTCTTAATTGTTCATATATTCTTTTAAATTAATATAATCTGCAATAAAAATAAATGTGTCACCTGAAATTAATATTATAATGTCAAGAAAAAAACGAAAACTGTTTCAAACCACTTTTCCATCTGAAGCTTCTAAATACTTAAATGATGAATAAATTTCATCACAAAATGATTCGTTTTTAATATGAGTGCTTGTACAATGAAAGTAAGTCAAAAAGAAGAATATTAATAAAGAAAACTATTAACTGAAAAAAAAATTGATTAACCAAACGTAACTGAAGTCAACGTGGTGTGATTTTTTAGATTCAGGAAAACCTGGTTATTTACTTAAAAAGGGAACTCACTTGTATTCTTAAATGCATTGATGAATGTGTGTGGGTTGTTTCTCAAGTTTCTGCGCTTTTATGGAAAGCGAGGTTTCGCCTTTTCCTTCTTCACTTGATGACGTAAAAGACGATTTTCAGTTTTATTCTATTATATGAATTTCTTAAAGGAAGTTCAATGACAAAAATTAACTCCAAAAGATATAAGTCAGAAGAACTGTGTTTTTAAATAATCGGTCAGTAAGAATTAGATCAAGACGGTTGAATCTTGTAAATGGCTGCATGTTGCCTATTCGTGTAATTGATTGTCGGTTTGCTCATCGAAAGTAAATCATTGATGTATAATTTACTTTATAAATATACGATAAATAAATATAAGTAGAAAAACGTTTGCATAAGTATGAGAAAACATAGGCTTGTGCAAAGACCTACATATATGCTGCGATATGGTACTATTAAACTTAGAGATACTCAGATGGCATATTGAGTTTTACTACTGTTCATACTAGTATCTAAGTTGATGAAACTTTTAAATTAGAAAGAGATCACACTTGTCCTTATACAAATTACGTCAAGCACCAATAAATGGAATGAAAAACTATAGGCCAAATGAAATTGCAAGTATGCTTCCCTGATCTCCATCCCATTAAGCATGTGTTGTTCATATACCAAGATGACAAAACAGATGTTCAGTGTAAAGTTTCCAGTTGAATTAAATATATAACAATTTATAAATTAAACATTTATATAACTAATAAAACCATCCATTTGCATAAAATGCGTTTTTAAGATTACAGAATTTACAAAAAGAGATACATTCCGTGTAGCCTGAAACTCTGAATCAAACTGAATTTCACCAAAATGTGTGGGCAGACATATAATACTCAGTACCCCTTAGTGTGTATAATACGTAGCAGATGGTCTCCAGTTAGCATTACAAACCTTCAATGGGCACTTTACATAAGTATGAGATTTATATAAATTTTATAGCTCTTTTTTATTGGTATCAAAAATATAAATTTTTTGTACATGAATTTATTTATGCTTTCTTTACAAATGATATGATAAATTTTATGAGTATGTTTTTCAACTTGTGGGCAGATCATTAGGGTCATATATATATATATATATATATATATATTTGAATTCACTAACAATTTAAATGTAGTTTAATGACACTTAATATCAAATTGATTTGGAAGAAGAGGAATGAGAGATCGTATAGATCTTCAAATGTTCAGAGACGCAAACTATTATGTTATTTTTATTAAACTTTTTAACATATTAGTAAAGTATATGTGAATGCAATTAAATCAGTGATTCTCAACCTGTGGGGCGCGCCCCCCTAAGGGGGCGCGATCACACTAATGGGGGGGCGAGTATATCCAAGAGAAAATGTTATTTAAAAAAATTGATTAAGTGACTGAAAAAAAAGAACACACACACACATACAAAACAAAATACATTTCGACATATTTAATAATTAACTTATTAAATTAAACAACTTACTAAATTAAAAACAAATTTAATAATTATTAGTGACTTTCATGGGCCTGTCTTTCAGAGCAAAGTTTTTCGAAGGAGGGTTTAATATTAGAAATAGACACTCTCAGTTCTTTTTCTATATTTAGCTGAGATCAATATTTTGTCTTCAAAGAAGCCACCGCAGAAAATCCAGTTTCACAAAGGTAAGATGTTGAAAATGGTAGTAGAATACGAAATGCCCTTGTTTTTAGTGCAGAAAACTCATCATCCACTCCTGCCCAAAATTCAAAGAGTGTTTTATTACTAAATTGTCTTTTGGTTTCGCCGCTTGCCGTGAAGTCTATGAAGGTTTCTTCCTCTTCGATTGAGAGTCCTTCGGGAGTATTATGAAATGGATCCCTCACCCACTTTTAACTTGATATCAGTTTGTCGTCAGCAAGAAAGTAATTTTTAAAATTCTTTGCTAGCATTGCTAAACGATTTTCAATGGTTACAAAAACAAGTTTTACATGTTGTTCTTCAGTCTTGTAAGTTTTAATACAATCATTCAAATTTGCAAACATTGTTAAGTTTTCTTGCTTTAAATTTCTGCTCCACAATTCCAATTTCTTCAAAAAGCATTAACTTTATCACTCGTATCCAATATATGCGTATTTGCTCCTTGCAGTTGAAGATTCAAGTTATTTAATTTCTCGAATATGTCGACCATGTAGCTCAATTTCAACACAAATAAACTATCGCGAAAATTCTCAGCTTCCGGTCTGTTTTCCTCTTCTGGGAAAACGGCGATTTCTTCTCATAATTCATAAACACGTTGCAAAAATTTCCCTCGTGATAACCATCTTGCCTCGCAATAAAATAGTAACGCTGAATGTACTGCACCCATGTCTTTACAAATTGCGAAAAAGATTCTTGATTTCAGCGGTCTCATTTTTATATAATTTACTACGGTTACAACCGTAGTTAACACAATATTCAAACCAGGACTCATTTCTTTGGAAGCCAAAGCTTCTCTGTGGATTATGCAATGTGTCCAGACGCACTGTGGTGATTTTTATTTCACAAGTGCTTGAATACTTTAGAATCTTCCTGACATAGAACGAGAACCATCCGTGCATATTCCGACGCAATTTTTCCATTCCATGTTTGCCTTGTTCATAAAATCATTTAAGATAGCAAATAAAGCGAGTGCTGTTGCTTTGAGTTCTATTGGTTTGCAGAAAAGTAATTCTTCTACTACTGACAAATCATCACAAAATCTAACATAGGCAATGAAATGAGCATCTTTATTACTATCTGTTACCTCATCGAGTTGTATTGAAAACAATTTGTAACTAAACTTCGACAAAAGCTGACACTCTACATATTCAGCTATATCAGTAATTCGACGGGCAACAGTATCATTTGAAAGAGGTATAAACTGCATTTGTTTTGCAAAATTATCTCCAAACATAATTTCTACAATATCAATCGCGGCTGGCAAAATAATCTCTTCACCAATGGTTTGAAGCTTTTTACATCTGGCTATTTTATATGAAACTTTGTAAGAGGCAATTAAAGCTTTTTCATTCACAGACAAATTTTTTATAAACAATGTTTTTTGCTTTTCATATGATTTTAATTTTAATTCGAAGAAATATCTGGTTTTTTTTAGGTACTCACTATGAAGCGTTTCCAAATGGTGTTTAAGTTTATTAGGTTTCATGCTGTCTGTCGCCAACATTTTTGAGCAAATGGTACACAGGGGCCTTTCTTCTTCATTTACTTCAGTACTAGTGAATCCAAAATTTAAGTATTCTTGAGAATATTTTCTTGATTTTATTTTCGGAACCACGCTCATCTGTGTACTTGTTGATGCTTGTCTATCGTCTAATGCTCGCTTACGCTCATTTAAAAATTTATCCATGATTCTGCATAAGTCTGCTGCCGTGAATATTTAATACGGTGAATTGCAATTACACGAAAATATATATAATATACACATTCAGAATAGATTCAATAGTGATAGAAGGATCGACTCGAATGAGATTATCTGGAATTGAAATTGGCATCACAGAACTTTCTCCTTCTCCCAATGAGAAAACATTTGTTCACATCTGCGCATCCTCCTAGCTTAATTTTTTGCTGACCAGACAAATTCCAGACAAATCAAAACTTCTCGCGAAACCGTGAGAATGCCCGACATGGCGGGACGCAAGAGCAATAAAAAAGCATAGGATTCTTGTTTTTTCAATGCTAAGGATTGGTGTTGCAAAATGTCAATAAATTTCGGTATTTTCGGTAATTTTAAAGTTTAACATTAAGGTTGTAGTGTAGGTTTAGCGCCAAAATACTCAAAATACATTATTTTTGTATATATTTTATTGTATGCGGTGGGGAGGGGGGCGCGATGAAAATTATGATTGAAAATTGGGCCGTGAATACTAAAAGGTTGAGAAACACTGAATTAAATAAATAAGAGATACTAATATTTTATGTTTGTGTGAATTTTAAGATTGAAGAAATAAATAAAGGTTATTTTCATTTCGACACAGCAACCATATCTCCAATCTTATTATATTTAAATATATATAGGCAAAATTAAAGAATTTTGTAGGTTCTTATAAAAATATTACAAATAATTCCTATCCAAATTTTTAAAAAGGACAAAATATGTTAGTCATTTCAAGAATAAAATATAATTTGATTAAGCAATAAGCTTTTGAATATTTGATTTATTATGGCAAATATTATAAAATAATGGAAAATAGACGATGAATGTTTTCGTAAACAATTTTAATCTGGTGAAAACAATTTAAAACAGAGGATTTTAACTATTTTTGAGCTGTTTAAAATCATATTATTTGTTCGGTGTGTATTTACATTCATTACTTTTCACTCTGAGATATTTTATTTAGCTTCTTCGCTAGAATAATTTGATCCTACCATTTACTACCAGTAGATTGAAGGAAATGTAAAAGTTGAATACAAAATAACTGTGTTGAATACTTTGGAAAATATCTATTTGAACAAATAGATTACAAACGGAACAATAAAATAACTAAGAAAATATTTATTGAAAATTTGCTCATTGAAATGTAAAATAATTTCCTTGTTTAAATATAGGAAAGATTTTGAAATTAACAGTGATTGAAAAGAAATCGTTTTGAAATTATAAAATTTTAGCAAATGAAAACAAAATTTCAAAAACCAAAACATTACTCTTTTTACGAAGACTGTATAGCTCCATTTATTTCGATTTAATCCACACGGAGAAATTAAATTATTTTATTTTACTCCTAGCAAATATATATATATATATATATATATATATATATATATATATATATAATAGTCAGAATCCTCTTACATTTGACGCACAAAAAAATCAATTTATTGAAAGTGGAAACAACAATCCCTTATTGTTAACTTGTCAAAAACAACCAATATCGTAGAATGAACATTTCGATCTTTGGTAAAAAAAGATTAAAACTTTCATAATATTTATTTATTGTAAAGAGAGTCTTATTTTACTAGCAAAGGAAAGAAAGTTTCAATAAAGGTAAAAAACATTTTCAGAAATAAATTTTTTTCTATAAAGAAAACAAACTATAGCAGAAAAGTAAACAACACAAAACAAGTGAAACAAGCTTTTGGAAGAACTTTTGGTATCATAACCGAAACTATTGGCTAAATATACGTTACATTTTAATAAATGCAGTAGTTTATATCTAAATTCCTTTTTTTTTACTTAATGGATTTGAAAAAATTTAATAAGTAATTATGAAATTCATTATGAAATAGTTTATTACCTGCTTTTAATACTGTTCTAAATTGCTTTTATATAACATAAATATAATCTTCAAATCTAAGCTATTCGTAGATTTAAAAAAACAATTTTTTTTTTACATAAAACTATTTGTAACAATTTACATAGGGTGATAAAGTAACAGTAGCTAAGCAAAGAGTAAGACTTTTACTTGAAGTCTTACAACTAACACAGTTTGAATTCTCATTATTTAAAGAATTTGCAATATTGTAGTGCTTCAAGTTCACAAATCTAGTGCATATTTTGAAATAACAATGTAATTGATTGCTAGCTCTGTTTTCTTCGCATTCATATATCTTTCCTTTCAATAGGTTGTAACAAAAATATTAATATAATCAGCGTGTAAAGTTGAAAGATGCACGAATTATCACTAAACAACACACAAACATTATGTGAAACTTATTACTATAATTCCCTCTTCTCTTTTCTCTCCACTTCCTTCTTTTATATTTATTAAGCAATTTGATTCATGAAGGCGCCATAAAAGTATTACGCAAATAGACTTTTTAACCAAAATTCAGAGAAAAAAGTAGCATTCGTTAGTTCACTGTCTGAGATTCACTTCTCAAAAATAAGACCAAAATAATAAGCTGGAATATGACTATACTAGATAAAAATATTAAAGCTCTATTTAATAAATGCACATTATCATATTTGCGAAAAGTAAAACTGAATTTTGTTACAAATTTTTGTTTAGAGGAAAAGCATAAATCTCTGTATGAAATATTCTAATAATATAAAATGTATATTCAGTAATATAAAATTCGTTCATAATCAAATGAAAATTTTTATTTGTGTTTTATAACGTGTAATGAAACATCTAAAATATTGTTCCCACCACGTCGTCTGAATATCAATCTAGGTATTTATACGATGGTTGGTGAAATAATGGGATTTTTTACACAATGAATGAAAGCTTTTCTGAACAAAATATTCCCCATATTTTTTACTCTTAGTATAATATTTATAAGAAAAACATAAAGAATTAAATTCTAAAATTAAAATATGCAGCTCTCCATTGCATTCTCCATATCATGAAGATACTCTTTTAGATATTCTAAATTCCAAACTAAGTAAAATATCTCATGATTGAAAGTGTGAAATCCTTTATTTATATAAATGAGAAAAATTTTACCTCGATCGCAGAGGAGGTTGCACATGATTCTTATTTAATACGATAAGATTATTTTCTAGATTCTCAAGTTTAGAGTGACTAAACTTAAAAATCTAGAACGTTTTATAGCTAAGAAAATAATGAAATAAGATAAACTTTTATGAAGGAAAAGCTTTGAAAAGTCATTATTAAGATATAATTACAACATGATAATTATTGCCAAAAGTAATAATACTTTTAAATAAAAATAAGAATTCTTTACTAGGATGCTTATAAAAAAATGACTAAACGTTAATAGTAAGATTATTTTTATCCTCGTCCAAACATCAACTGTTATTTGGTTTAACAATACAACCCACGCATGATATGTTGAGAAATGTGCTACCATTCATTCCAAGTATATCAAAAAAATTTATAATACAAAGAACGTTAATGTGGCAAAATAAAATTCAAAACCTAAAGTGTTGTTACCATGCCTTCTTTAATTTGAACTTGTTTCTTCATTTCCAGTAAAAATTTACAGGGACAACCATAATTCTAGATTCAAACTTGTTATTGATTATAGACATGCAAGGTCAAATTGTTGAAAAAAAAAAACTTCAATGTAAATATATTTTCAAACATAAATTTTGCTTGTACATAAAAGTACATTTTGAAGTATAGTCTGATTTTTGTTATTGTTTTTCAATGCAATCTTTCAAAAAGATTTCACATCAAATTTTCTAATACTTGATCCATTTTAAATAGTTTTAAGAGTTCTTCATTTGTTTTATATGCTTTTAAGAGGTTCGTCGGATGGAAAAATAGAAAAGTATGCAGTTAATGTTTCATTGAAAAAAAAGATATGAAATTTATCTAAAAATAAAATCAAAAAGACATACAAGAACTGTAGTTTCCGTATTTGAATATGTAGGATTGCCTAAAAATTATTTTAATAACCGTGACGTAGTTAATAAAAAGAACTGAAAAATTGGATTTCAGTCATAATCTTCCAGTTAATTATGGCTAATGAAAGGAGTTAATTGATGCAAAAGATTTTGTTTTATGTCTGTATTACTGTCATTTATTTTGTTAGTGCTATATTTGTGCTTTTGGTATGAAAGTATATATGAAGGTACTAATACAAAAAAAGCAATTAAAGATTGTAATATTAAAAATATTTATCATGGAAGAAATTGGAATATTATTGATTGTTATCAGCTGATTAGGTAGCAAATTCAATTTAAAATGCCTGTAAGGATATTGAAAAATATAACAATTATACTTATAAAACTTTGATAGCTATTTAGCGAACAACTTTCAAAGGACTGCTAAAAAGATAATCCAGGAAAAAAGACTTAAACTTTGTACTTCGTGTTAGTGGATTGATATCAATAATTCTTAGTAGACACTGAAACTAATTTAAATATTGTAGAAAAAAAACAGATATAAATTCTTGAATATAATATTATTTTTTTACCTCAGTCAATTTTTTTTATTTAATTTTATTACTAATAAAAATAATAACAGTGAGAATTTAACTGATTTATGATTGGATTAGAGCTTTATATGGGGTCCGGAGAATAGAAGAAATTTCTGAGTGATCCGGTAAAAGTATTTAAAAAAAGTCAGGAATGGTATATTCCTCCAATTTTTTTGCAAATCACTTTTTTCCCTTAATGTTGTTTAGGCAATACTTAAACGCATTTAAGTATAATTATAGTTGCAAAAAAAAGTATAGCATTACCAAGTATTCGGTAACTACATTTGGAAGACTTTTTTCTCAATGTATGTTTAGGATTTCAAAACTTTTATTCTGATATTGATCTAATAATTATGATCATTCTATAAATCTTAACTTTTAAAATGATCATAATTCTTTGAACGATATTACTTAATGAAAAAAATTTCTTAATGAAGATGAAAGTAATAATAGATTTATATTATATTAGTATAAATTTCATAAGAGAAAATTCATAGAAAATATTCTCTAAAATAGTTCAAAACAATAAATATATATTAAGAATAAAAACATACGTATGGTAAACTTTCTGGAAAATTTAGTTTTCAGATAATATTGAAACAATTAGCTGTATAATAACAAATGTAGTTCATTCTAGTTATAAAAGTAATAATATGTAATAGAGAGATAAATAATTTTAAGTAAAATAATATGAGTCAAGAATCAAAACCTACCGATTAAAAAAACAATGAATTAAAAATAACATTTGTTAAAGTCAATTCTTTATAGTTCATTAGTTACATCATATATTCATAACGCGTATGAATAAAAATATGCCTCTATCAAAATAAACATCTTGCATAATCAATACTTCATAAAGAAACTCTCACAATCATTCTTAGAAAGTAAAGAACAAATTTTAAAAATTTGCAGCCATGTTCTGGTTGAAAGGATGTACCAGTAATTGTTCCTGTCTTTAATGTCTTGCGTGCCGATACGCCTCAGCAATTCAATACCTTAGATAATTATTTTCTTATTGAATGAGATTGGAATAAACCGGTGGTGTGTTCCAGCTGAATATTTCAGATTTTTCTTTTTTTGTTCCAACGTCGATGCATAAAATAAAAAAAAAATGAAAAAAAAAAAATTGTAGTTCCTCCAAAACCAAAAGCAAATCAGTTTTTTCCTTTGCATCCAAAACCAATTTCTTAAAATCTGAAATTAACTCAAAATATTCGCATTCCACTAGAGCAAGAAAATTTTCTCTCAGTTCAAAAGTCCTACAAAGAATGGGAAATTTTCACATTCTTTATGTAAGTTTCTTATTCATCGTATCAGACATTTTTATGCTTTAGCCAGCTGCATGGGTCACGTCATTTTCCCACGGCGTTTTTTTTATGCATTTACGGATTTCCTTGTGATCTTATTTTCTGTTCTTTCCTAAACTTTTTTCTCTTTTGACGTTGTAAGGTTTTTCTATTGTATCGCGTTCAAAACGCCTGTCATTCTGGTGTCTTTTCTCCAAAGGAAATCAATACATTTTACTTCGTTACTTTCGGCGATTTTGTATACTCTCTCTGAGCAGTTTATCTTCAAAAATCTATCTTGAAAATGAAAACATTTAGAGGTTCTTTTGCACAATTCACATGAACAGGTGTGACTGGTTGTTTGCATGTGCCAGTGAAAATATGAAATAATGAAAAATTTAGGTGTAAACCTGAACATTTCCTCATATACTTTCCAAATCAGTCTGTTGTTTAATGAATTCGAAATGATTTTTCATGTGTCGCCGTATTTATTTAACGTGAATAAAGTTCTTGTGTAAGGTGGAAAAAATTAGAAAAAAACTAGAAGTTTATTTATAAATTTTAATTCTAAAAGAAAGTTCACACGAAAACTATAATTTACTTTTAACAGTTGATAAATAACAATGTAGATTTACCTATATTATATCGTGAATTTGAAATTTTTCATCTAGAACTTACTTTAAATTAGTCATTCTAGAAAAGTAACAGATGAAACAATTATAAATATAAAAAAAGAAGAAAAATAAAATTCCAGATTTCTCTCTCTTGAAATAGACTACCCTCTCCGAAATATCCGAAGAGGCTCTTCTGGTACCGGGTGGTAAAAAAAAGGAAAAAAATCCTGCCGAATTACCCAGTCTCAAAAATTTTAGCTTCATAGTCTTGAAATGTTTAACTATTGAACCTCTTAAGAAATTTCGGAGTGGGTGAATTTCTCAAGGGAAACAAATCTGCAACCTTTTTTTTTTTTTTTTTTTTTTTTCCCTTTTTGAATTTATTTCGTATTGTTTGAGCATGTATTTCTTTTGAATAATTTATAATTTAGCTTTGTATGACAATGGCATTTTTCACGCATGTATAGGTTTGGTTTTAGATTTGTTTCAATACCTAAAATTTTTATTGTATAATGAAAGATTTATTTACTTTAAATTAGTCTTATCCGCTTACTAATATTTAAACTCATTGCCATTAGTATTATTAAATGCATATACACATTTTCTTATACATTGCGATACTAATACTGCTATCATCATAATTTTTTTAAAAACAAGAATACAGGGTGATTCAGCTCGTCGGTGACAAACTTTGAGGATCGATAGAGTACACTTAGCCAAACATTTTTGAATAGGGAATGTAAGGTCCCTGACGCGATGGTAAGGCGCTTTTGAAAATTTGGGTGCTGAATTTCGAAACGTCATAAAAACTAGGAAAATAGTTAGATTTTCTTGCTTTCTGCTGCGAAATAATTCTGTTTATTTAGACTTTCTTCAGTACCAATTTGATAAGCGTATCTCTTAAAACATTTATAGGGGGCGATGTAGACTTTGGAGAGCTTGACAACAACTTTAAGCTCGTTATTTTGATAATTAAACAAATAATCGTCAAAGTTTATACTCAAACTTAAATTTTGAACCCAAAAGTAGAACCATGGAAAAAGCGTAAGAGCCGGAATAAATTGTCAAAGTACAGGGTGGTTGAAACTCGAAGGTTACTAAGAGATAAACAAACATATTTCTTGACTTATGGCATGCATTTTCATGATTCTGTTTGCTGTGGCTCTCTGAAACTCAGTTGAACGGTACAAAAAGAAACACCTATAGGGGGCGCTTTTGGCAAAAAACATAATTCGTTGACATTTCGGACGCTAACTCGAAAAGGGGCGCTACGATCAGTTAGGAACAAAACAAGAGATTAATTTACTTATAAAAAGCTATTAAAACTGAAAGTTTTTTTTTTTAACAAACCTAGCTGCGCGCAATAAAATTTACATAAGGTCCTTTTTTGCTGATTTATGCAAAAGATATCATACCATATCGATATGCAAAAGATACGTAATGCATAGACGACTACGCGAAATGACGTAGTTGCATGTGCAGACACGTCTTTTGGACTTGTGGTACCTACTTAAGCTTCGGGTTGCTTGTCTGCAGATCGGTTGTATGATGGAACGGTATACAAACTCTTAATTTTCTGACATGCATTTTGCGTATGGCGCTGCTAGTTGTAATGGACGAGCCGCTCAGCGGTTGTACGCCGAACGTTGCCCCAACAGGCAAATCCCATGCCATGCCTTCTTCGCTCGAGTACACCAGAGGTTGTCCGAGACGGGATCTTTCGATGGAGGCAGGCCTGAACGGGAGCGATCAGTGCACACCCCGGCAACGAAGAGGCTGTGCTTAACCTGGTTGAGGACAACCCAGGTCTTAGCACTAGATATATCGCCAGACATGTTGGCATTTCGCAAGCAACTTCTTGGCGCATCTTACTTTCACGGAATCTGCACCCCTACCACATCCAGCGGGTGCATTTGCTCGGAGAGAAGGATTTTGGCCCTCGAGTGGAAGATGGTACTTTGCGATGAGAGCAAGGGATCCCCGTTTTGTAAACAGCATTTTTTTACGGATGAGCTCTCATTCAGCCTGGAGGGAATGTGGAACGCCCACAACAGTCATGTGTGGTCTGAGGAAAATCCACATGAAACCAGAAGCCGAGCAGCCCAGGAGCGTTTCTCAGTAAATGTGTGGGCTGACATTCTGGGGGATTGCCTCATTGGCCCTTATTTCTTACGTGAACGGCTGACAGGTGGAAATTACCTGATTTTCCTAGATCAAGTGCTGCCGCACCTTCTGGAGGAGGCGCACGTACCCGAAGGTTCGTGTCGCCAGATGTGGTTCCAGCACGATGGTGCTCCGGCCCATTACAGGAACGACGTGCGTCTCCATCTAAACGCAAGGCATGGCCAGCGGTGGATTTGGCGTGGGGATCCAGTTAACTGGCCTGCCCGATCACCAGACCTCACCTGCTTGAATTTCTTCCTTTGGGGTTACCTGAAGACCCAGGTCTACAATACACCTGTCAGAAGTGCTGAAGAACTTGTGGCGCGCATTGTGGCAGCTGCAGGGGAGATCAGAGATACTCCTGGCATTGTTGGAAACACACATTCCTCAATGCGACGGAGGTGCGAAGCCTGCATCATGGCCCAAAATTGAAATTTCGAGCATCTTATTCAGTGTTATTTTTTGTAAATAAATTTCCAGTATCATTGATATTTTTTGTCTAAATTTATTCAGAAGTGTTGAGCAGAGGTAGAAAATGTGTTTTCCTTATTACTAACTGATCATAGCTCCCCATTCTCAGTTAGCGTTCGAAAAGTCAATGAATTAAGATTTTTGCACAAAGCGCCCCCTTATCGGTTTTTCTTTTTGCACCGTTCAACTAAGTTTCAGAGAGCCACAGCAAACAGAATCATGAAAATGCATGCCATAAGTCAAGAAATCTGTTTATCTCTTAGTAGCCTTCGAGTTTCAACCACCCTGTACTTTGACAATTTATTCCGGCTCTTACACTTTTTCCATGGTTCTACTTTTGGGTTCAAAATTTAAGTTAGAGAATAAACTTTGACGAGCACTTGTTAACTTATCAAAATAACGAACTTTTAAAGTTGTTGTCTAGCTCTCCAAAGTCTACATCGCTTCCTATCAATGTTTTAAGAGATACGCTTATCAAATTGGTACTGAAGAAAGTCTAAATAAAAAGAATCATTTCGCAGCAGAAAGCAAGAAAATCTAACCATTTTCCTAGTTTTTATGACGTTTCGAATTTCGGCACCCAAATTTTCAAAAGCGCCTTACCATCGCGTCAGGGATACTACATTCCCTATTCAAAAATGTTCGTCTAGGTGTGCTCTATCGATCCTCAAAGTTTGTCACCGACGAGCTGAATCACCCTGTATATTAGAAAAATAACTTTTTATACTTATTCTAATATAGTCATTCATGTATTATTTTAAATATCAAATATCTAATATTTCTTTGAAACTATTCAACTAGAAACAACGGGCTTATACGTTAAATATTTATAAGTCGATTTGATACTACATTTTTTATTTCAAGAGTTTCAATGAACATTATTTAATCTGAATACATTTATTATACTTGGGAATTATGTAATCGTAAAATGCACTTTTATCTCTCACTTTGCACAGAAGCGAGTGTTCTAAAAATTTATCTATTCCCAATATTTAAATATAAAAATCTGACTTATCTAAATGATTATCATGGCCATATTTTTGTCTTTTTACGGAAATCAGTGTATCGACATAAAAAATGATGTCACTCTACCGACGCTAAGTAGTACATGAGAGCAAAGCAGCCTATAAGCCGTGGGACAAAGGTGCAACAATATAATAAGTGTTGTGTGCCTTATTGAAAAATTAATTCCTATTAATAATTGCATTTTGTATGACAATGTTTTATATGTAAAATATGACTCTGGAGATAGCTTTGATCAATATTACTGCAAACATTTTTAGATTCTTGAGCCAGAATCAATAATCAGTTTCAGCATGCTTCATATATAGAGATTAATGTGATATATTTTATAGATTTACGTGGTATTATTATAAAAAAAGTAAAAATATTTTATGTAGTTACCATATATATGTACAATCATAACAGGGAATGTATTTTATATATGAGGTTATGTTCTATATTTTTAGTTAAATTCTGCATTTTATGACTCTTTGAAATTGGCCATAAGCAATATAATATTTTTAAATCTTGATCTACAACTAATGTTAGTTATAGTGGTAATGATAAAGCCTTACAAGATTCATAAAATTATAGGAATTATGATTTGATTTAATTAAATAAAATAAATGTTTGACTTCAAAGAAAGTATTATTTTAATTGCTACTTAAATTTTAATCTGATTTTATTGCGACTAGTGAAGTTAAAGTGATTCGCATCGAAGTACCCTTAATCGTTTTTTATTCCAATATAATAATAAATGTTCAAGAAATTCTAATTTATTATTTTAGACTCGTGTTAGCATTTTGCAAATAATACGTGAGTCATTCAAGAAGTTTTGCATTTTGTGCAATTTGAAAATTGTCTTAGGAAATGTTCTAAGAGTTTATCTCAAACTGCCACCAATAGCAAACTACACATAAATAATACAGTAAAAATTAAAAAAATTCAAAAATTAATTAGATTTAACAATGCAGTTTATAATTTGCAATAAAAAGGAAATAATATATTGGCCTTTTTTGTGCTTCTCTTAAAAGTAAAAAATAAATAAATATTTATATAAAATACTCTTAAAATTAAAATCTTTATTTTTTATTACCTAAGCTCTTTAAGTATAAAAATTTCAGGTCGCATAGATTTCCAGACTTACACTATCTTCTTTCAATAAAATGCAACAAATTATACTGGGAATTAAGTGAAGATTTCTCTCCGTCTTTACTAATATACATTCATTTCAACATTTTGCAACTCGTATAATTCAATTTTCATATTCATCTGCTGTAATTTCAATTTTTTTCTTTTTATTCACAAGCTTCCTTAAATCTCGTTGTCTGTCTATCAAACTATCAAATTTCTGCAACAAACACTTGAAAAAATTTTATTTGGACGTAGTGAATTATGTTTAGAATTTTACAAAATTTTATTTATTTATATAACAAAATTACAAAATTATAGTGATAAAGTTAATATATGTTTAATTTCTAATTTCACACTTATTTTAAATTCTTCATTTTTTGTCTTTTTATGTGTCCAAAAAAAGAAGAAACTAATATGATGAAATTACCTTTATTATCACCACATATAAAATCCTAGATAAGACAAAACAAAAACTAAAGTATTTTGTGCTCTATTGTTCCACTAGGGCTATAACTATGTTTAGTCAGATGAAATATGAATTTAAATTGATTCCACTGTCAGTAGAAGTAGACTGTCAATTTTAAAATTTGTAAAACTATTGACTGTGTTTTTTGTCCTTCCAGAGTCTTATTTAGATTGCGATTCTATCATCATAAAATGTCAATTTTTTAAAAATTAATTTTACTTTCCTTAATCGCTCTTTTTCTCTTTTGGCGCAATCTAAATATTTGATAGTTAACATAATCCATCATTCTTCTGTGTTTTTGCGTTTTGCTTAGGATGCATTTTAATTAAATTTCAATACTATGTACAGGTAACCCTCCCATAACATGGTAGTTAGGTTCCTAGAAAATGCAGTGTTGTGTGAATGAAACCGTGTTGTATGAGACCCAGAGTTAGTACAAAAAGAGGGGTTACCAAAAACTTATTAAAAACAAATACTTTTTTAATTCGATATATATATAAACAACTTAATTTTTATTACATAATAAATGTATATACAATGCAAAGTAAGAAAAAATTTTTGAATCTAAGGCAACCCCAATTTAATGAATTTATTCGTCTTCACTGCTCAGTATAATCAACCGAGAACGTTTTTTGCGTGGAACGATATCGTCTTCACTTTCAGAATATTTTCCTCTATTTAAAGTTTTTGCATGTTTTCCCCTCTTAACAAAATCTATAATTGAACTTTGCTTGCTGTTTTTTACTAGGTCATTGTAAATTTCGAGGTATGGAGCTAAACAGTTTTTCAGCTCCCTTTTGAATTTTCGACTTATTTCCGTGGAAGGGTATGTATTCAAAAAAAAATGACACGATACTTCTCTAAGCATAGGTCTTCTTGTAATTTTCTTAATGTTAAATTCTTAAGTGCATAATCTTCATCAGAGCTAGCGTCCTCAAAATCGATTTGATTTTTATCCAGGGATGGCATTTCCATCAAATCTTTTTCTTCCCCTAATAAACCTTGAATGTCTTCAGTAGACATATCCACAAAACCTTCACCTCCGATTGATTTAGCGACTTCTAATATAGCACTAACTTCGTTTTCAGATGTTTTACGAATGTTTATTGTTTCAACTGAAGAGGGCCATATCTTCTTCCAATACACATTTAAGGTTGATGTTTTTTATTTACTTCAAGGACAAATATATGATTTGGATACAGTGCTTGATAAGAAATTTCTTCTAAACTGTCATTACGCTAATTCATTGCGCATCGGTTGCATCTAAAATTCATTTTAAGGATATTCTTATATAATACGTTTTAAAGGTATAAATTATACCTTGATCCAATGGTTGAAGCAACAAAGTAGTGATTGGTGGTAGGAACACTATTCTGACGTTGAGATGAGTCAAATCTTGTGGTTGGCATGGAGCATTATCTAACAGTAATAGCGCCTTAAAGCTCATTTATTTCTTCTCACCATTTGGCATAAAACTGTATGAAAACCAATCTTTAAATAAATTTCCTGTTACCCAAGCTCTTGGATTTGTTTTCCAGTATACCAGCAAGGTGTTCTTATTTACATCTTTCAGTGCACGAGGATTCAAAGATCTATAAACTTGCAAGGGTTTTGTCATGACGTCCCCTGATGCATTACTGCACAAAAGGAGAGTTAGACGATCTTTGGACACCTTAAATCCGGGTGCAGTTTTTTCTTTATTTGAGATAAATATTTTACTGGGCAATATTTTCCACCAAAGCCCAGTTTCATCGGCACTGAAAACCTGATCTGCTGTGTACCCTTGATCGGATATAATGTTTTGAATTTTCTCTTGGATACGTCCTAGAGGCTTCATGATCAGCAGACACAGACACTCCTTGAATTCTTATGCTATGATTTGCAAAACGTTTTTTCAATTTTTCATACCAACCTTTATTCGACACAAAATCTGGGTTAGCAGTGCATTCTCCTTGTTATTTAGGATGGTTGTGAATTTTTAGTCCTTTTTGTTTTATGATATAGCCATCTAATAGAATTCTTTTTTGACAACAATCATCAATCCATATGCTGCGTGTCCTTTTTTTCAATTATTGGCGCTCTGGGATGAGCTGAACGTTTTGCGGATGTTGAAGATCCTGCGGCAACTGCACTTCTGATTTTTTTTTTTCATTTTCCTTGATGTTCCTGACTGTTGCTTCATTTAAATTAAGGTTATTCCCAATGTTTTTTTCAATAAACGATCAAATATTTGTATCTTTGCTTCTAAAGAAATAAATTTTCTCTTGAACGGTGTTTTAACTCTATCTGACATTGCTTGGTGCTTAGGCTTAATGTTTTATAGATGAAAAATTATTCTTTAACACACTGTGGCCAGATTAAGACTACCGACTAGCAGCGTGAGACACTGTTGTTTTCAGGTCATGGGGATGAAAGTAAATATAACGTAGGTAAAACCACACGGAAAACTGACTGACAGACTCCTCGTAGAAAACATACACGCATCTTAAACTAGAACTATTGTAGGCGTTGCCTAATTATTAAGTAGCAATTTGATGTTCCCACCCTGACTGGGCGTACCCCAATGTCCTACGCGGGACACAGGCCCCGATAAGAGGAGCAACCGTCTTTCCCTTCCAGCAATTTGGAAGTGACATCGTACACGTGGCCTGCAAAGCCACTTCGGCCACTTGATCCGGTCGTAAATAAGTCCAAGACCGCGTGAAAAACTCTTAATTAAACAGTCTCCGTTGGTGATAGTCTCAAGTGCCGGTTCATGCCTTGGGATACCTAATATGCATCAGGTTTTTCGCCTCGTGTGTGCCTATATAAAGCTTTGGCTACAAGTACGATTAAGGACCTGTATACATTTCCGCAACGCTGTATCTTTAGTACGGCAAGCCTCGCCGTGGCTGTAGAGGTACAAAAAGTTTTGTATGTACAAAGGATTTGCAGTTTTCTCATCACGTTATAGCGAAACCGTGTTACGGGATGCCTTGTTGTAGGAGGGTTCCCGCAATTTAATAATCGTGTTATAGCGAAACCGTGTTATAAGATACCATGTTGTGTATGAGGGCTACCTGTAATTTAATTAACATTACATAAACTTTTTAAAAACAACTGTCATTATAGTCTCTAATAAATTTGCAGTTTGTATTTCACAAAACATTCTCAGAGTTTCAGTTCCTTTAAAAGATAATTGCAACTTTGAGTCACATATTTTTAATTACAAGTAATAATTAACCGAGTTAATTTGGTACTTTTTACGTCTCAAATAGTTCGATTTTAAGCTAAGTTAAATCCATAACTCATACATATTCAAAAAAAGTTTTTTTTCTGGCAAGGCATATATTAATAAATAGAAATACTTTTAAAATTATTCTTTGATTTTGAAACATTATAAAAACATAAGAATATTTTGCATTCTCTTTATATAGATGGCATTTTACAAAGAAGTAGCTCTAATGAAGCCTTAAAACTGTCATCATTTCTGAAGATTCGGAGAGCTTTTGAATTTATTATTTCTGAATTTATAACAGTTTTATAAATTACAATAGTTTACTCTCTACTTGATGTAAAAATAATGATATATATATATATATATATATATATATATATATATATATATATATAAATCATTTTATTAAGTAAAAATTAAATTAGTTTTAATATAATCTTAATTTTTAATTTTAGTGAATAATATATATTTATTTATTATGAAAGTTATTTGAGTGATATGACAAAGGCATGAGGAATATAACTGACAGATCTTATGAAGATTAATCATTGCAATTTTGAATATAATACCTCTCATTCATTTTCTCAACAGTTTTGCTTAATTGTGTCGATATCTGATGATTAGAATAGCCATCAAAATAAGTTTTGTTTTCTTTTTTTTTCATTTTTCTGTATTTATTCTTGTGCTATACTGAAGTATTATCTTGACGCATTAAATTATTGAAATTTGCAGTCTACATTAGCAACATAATAAGATTTATTGAGTCACCACTAACATGTAGATGTACTCTTTTAGTGAGACACTGTTTTGTAGAAATAATGAACACAAATTATGTCATCGAAATATTCAAACATTCTGTAGCATAGTCCCAAGTAGCTTGACATGTTGTATTCACGCAAGTTTTATACTTTTCTGTTCAATGAGCTGCACTATACAGCATTCATCACATAACAAGAGACTTTTTCATTTCTCTACTTTTCAGTCCTTGCATTCATTTGTAAATTGTAAACATTTGCTATTTTTCTAATCCAATCTAGTGAAGAATTTCTACATCAGATCCATAAAACCCCTTAATCCTCACTAAATTAAGAAACAGAAGGAGATTCGCAAGGAAATCCTCCTTAGTAAATCCCAGATACAAAAGAAGCTGTTTTAGGCCTGCTGGCAACCTCATTTAGATCATATAGGATAGAGCTTACGTTTGCCATCAAATTTAAGGTCTTGAAGATGGTCACTGGCAAACCTAGAATATGTTGTCTGGTTAGCTCTATAGCCCTTGAAAGCAATGGAATCACCAGAGAGACAATCATTAGAATACCAATGATGAGTAGATGAAATCCTCCAAATAGCCCTGACATTACTTTTTCGAATAGAATGAAACTCAGTGTAGGTGAGAGCAGCATCAGTTGGTGATGGACTAGTTGTGCCTCTTTTAACCAGGACATCCTCTATCTTATTTACATATATATCGACATTAGAGGGTATTCATTGCAAATGTGTGCAGTTGGAGCAAAAAGTTGCATGAGGAGAAATAGGATGGATATTTTGAACTTATCAGTAACATGCAACCTAGTACTTGATAGCTCTGCGACTGTCAGTGACAATCCAGACGTCATCAAATGACATATATTTCTAAATGGCAGGCAAACACACCTCAATAGTGAGCAGCTCAGAGTAGAAAGCTGAGTAATGATGTCACGGTTTATAAAAGAAATCTCCTCTTCCATATCCCCAACATATGCAGATAAAGACACCACTGCACACAAACGAAGACTCACATCCCTACTTCCACCAGTATAAATAATTAAGGCGTCATCAGGGATGCTGCTAATAATCTCCAAAACCAATTGTCTTAAGGAACGCACGGTATGAGGTTTTTTATTTTATAACAAGAGTTCAGTGTGAGAGAATACAAGAGAAAAACCTCAAGAGGGGTTGTGAAAGTACACAATAGAATGAGGTTCAACAGTGTTGCCCAGAAACCAATAGATAGAGTACGCGCGAAGAAAGCTATATCACATTTTAGGCATTATCGTGATTGAATTATTTTGCCAGAATTTAAGGTAATTTTCATTCTTATGAAGTGCCAAATAACTGATAAGCTTCTTGAAATATTTTCCTAAAAGCAGTTCTCTGCGCATGTAGTGCTGCTTAAAGTCAGGTATAAAAGGAACTATCTCCTTAGGGCATTTATTGCACAGGTTTATAATAATCACTTAGTTAAGCTCTTTCCAACAGCTCAAGATTAGTGGTTACGATGGTTATACACTCGCAACTATAAAGATGTATTCCTGAAGCTTATGTTCTTTCAGTGAAGTTAGATATGAACAAGTGATCTAGTCTCAACCTCCAGGAACTGTAAATATATCCCGATGCAAATCTTTAATTACAAAAGAAATTGCAACATTCTCGCTAGCATTTTTGTCACTCTCAATTTTGCTGGAATATCATCCAACGTTGACACAAATAATTATCATGATTAGATTCTGCACTTGTTTTTTTTTTCTGATTTTGAATAATTTTAAATATTCAGTAGTTTTCGAGGATACTTGAAATACAAATATTCAATAATGGTTCCAGAGAAGGAAAAAGTGAATTCATTTTCCATATCTTTGAAAATGTCAGGACAACAATCTGACTTTCTTTATGAAATAGACCATCTAGTGACAGCAACATGATGTCATGCCCCTCTGATTCAGAAGTTTGCAGTTATGACTGTCTGATCTCTCTTGGCATTGGTAGCCTAGTGGTAAACCACTGTTAAACTGATGGGTATAAATATTTGATTTCAGCTATGGTTAAATAACGGAGAAATCAATGTGTTTCTCTTTTTCGCATGATTGACGTTTGAAGTGAGGATATGTAAGATTTCTAAATTTCCCATTAAAAACCAAATCAATAACATTCAACAGCAAGAAACATTATAAATTGATATAATATTTTTGACATTAAAACTATTTATTTGATCAGATGTTGATTAATCGTCTAGTAACAAATATAACTATAGTCAACATATCAATAAATGACATTTTAAAGATACTCACAAGCAACTAAACAATTAGAGAGTTCATGAAAGTATGGTTATTAGAATTTTTTAAAAAAAATCCATTGATAAATAATGCATGGATAATTTTATTGATGCATTAACTTTTAAAACTTCAAAGTTCATTTTAAAATTGATAATTAACAATTCGACTTTGGTGTGCGCACATATGCTTCTATTTTTTTAGAGACTGTTTTATAAAAACTTTATAAACAACCATATATTTTTGCCTTTTAATTAATAAAATATTGGAGATTAAAAAGTAAAAAATGTATGATAATGATATTTTTTTTCTTTCCTTAAGAATTCGTAAAAATTTTATATTTTAGATTTGCAAAAATTTTTAAAGCAAAATATGTAAATAATTTAAAATAATATATTAATTTGCATAATATGTGTAGCCAGAAAAGTGTCATAATATAATGATATATAGATTCAAATAATATAAACATGATATTATGATATTTACATATACACGCACGAACATATACATACATATAAAAATCCATATACATAAATCTTAATTATTTTTCATTGTGCTCATTGTTCCTTGAACATAAAGTATCGTTTTCTGATATTGAAGTTAATATATTCACAGTCTACTTTCAAGCAATGCTATTGTAATCTAGTATAAATATTAATTCGCGCAGCTAAGAGAAATTAAGTACCACTTATCGATATCATAAGTGACTGGTTATAGCAATTATATAAATTTCTTTGATATAAAATTGCGTGTAAAGTCTTTTTCATACTGATCGTGATTTAGTATTAAAATTTTACTTTTAAAATATATATGGCGTGCTATTTAAATTATATTATGATTTAAATTGCAGTGCGATCAAGTCATGAAACATGAATGTGTTTCCAAAATGCTTAATGCATAAATTATAACACGTTATACAATACAATCTGCGAGATATCATTAATTATCAGTTATCCTAAAGATTTGTCACCCTTCAAAGATAGTAAAGAAACAGAAAAGAGAATATGTTTAACTTAAGAACAGTTTCGAAATTTGTTTTCTCTTAAATATATGAATGTATTTTTTTTAACTTAAGGAATGCGTTTTATCTGAAATAAAACAATCTGCTTTACACATTTTTTAAAATAAAAAAAAAATTAAGTATTGTTTTTCATTTATTTAAATATATGAAAAGATTTCATCATTGTTAAGTAAATGTGTATAATAATAGCAACAAAAATTAATATTTTACAGTTATTTACACCATCGTTTTATTATTATTCTACTTTTTCCTGAAAAAAAACAGTGATACTTTCTAAAATTAAAATTTAATGCTTTACTTTAGAATGCTCATTTTTATAGTTTCGTAATTATTTTAAAAGTATATAATTGATTTAAAATTGTATTTATTTTACACTATCGGAATAATTATATGTACAAAATTTGATTATTCATTTCCATCTATTACATTTTCAATTAACAATAAAATCAACATCTTATATAAATGATGTTTTTGTAAGAGAAATTTTAATAATGGATTTATAAAAATAATGATTATCTTTTAAAAATGAAATTTTTGAAATCAAGAAAGAATGAAAACAAACTTATCAGTTTGCTAACAGATGTAGTAAGGAAATCCATTAAAGAAGATGATCAGAACTTATTGCAGAAGTTTAATGAAAAGATAAGGGGTAATATAATAAATTAATACGAATAAAAAAGGCAAAATATCAATTATAATATCAGGTAGTTGAATGCCCTACATCTGGAAGAAGAAAAAAACTTTTCTAAGACGCTCAATGTATTATAAAAGAGACAATAATTTATTGATCCCTTTCGATCAATACGTAACTTGTTATGAATATTGTAGTGAACTCGTTTGTAGCAGGAAAACTTGTTTCCAATGAACATCTGGTCATTACTGGAGATATTATGGCAATCGGCAAGCTTTTTCCTAACCAACATGAATTTAGTTGCATTAATTTCTATCTTTTCCTTTGAAATTTTTATTCTTTAATGTTCACTTTATTTAAATTGATTTTTTAAAGATTTTTAAAATATTAATGTTTTCAAACTATTAAATAAATTACGTTTAAAATGCTTGAAATAATAGCTTATAATGATTAACATGTCTACATAAGGAAACATAAAAAGTAAGCTTAATATCACATTGATGAAAAAATACGTATGTTTTATGATTTTTCATGAATATCTAACTTTAATTATACTCAATTGTTTTTTCATCTAAGAATGATTGAATCTATGTTCTCATGCTTCTATTCAAATTATTAGAAATCTATATCTGTTGTTTTTAACACCGTTTGCTTTATAAACATAAGTTACACTAATGTATTACTAAATGTCTACAAAATATTATATTAATTAAATATTATTTATAGTAAATAATATAATATAACTCCTCCTCACATTTGATTTAATCATTAATTGTGGTAAAGTAATCTTACTTAGTAATTAACTTTAGTTTTAAAATGTAACTACTACCTAAAGACAATTAAACAAATAATTTTCGGCGAATTCAAAATCTTTTTCGCATAATAAATAGAATTATTATGCAATAAGTTTTAAATATAAGAAATACAAATTTGACGTTTGCCATACAAATGAATTATACACACGTATAGAATGTGATATATTATGCAAAGCATTTACGAATAACTTTTAAAAAATAAAACTGGTTAG
The DNA here is from genome assembly GCA_026290005.1 of Latrodectus geometricus. NCBI lineage: Eukaryota > Metazoa > Arthropoda > Arachnida > Araneae > Theridiidae > Latrodectus > Latrodectus geometricus. Next base: position 397,651 of record JAPDSC010102285.1, on the reverse strand, counting down.
TGTCAATGTTTTTCAGCAGGAAATATGAACCTATTTCTTTCTTATTAAAAATCGAAATGTAATAAAATCTATACCTATATTAACATAATTAAATGAAAATTCAAATAGCATGATGTGTGAATTACTAATTTATTTTATTTTTAAAGTAATTGAAAATGTATATTATTTGATTGTTTGAATACGAGTAGACATCTGTGTTAAGATAATATCAACATAAAACTGCTTGGAATAATATTTCATTTTACTAAATTTACTCATGCATTCCTTGTCTTATACACTCCTCAAAACAACTAAAGGATATTGTTAGTCCTTGTAAAATAACAGTATATGTAATATTTTCATATAAAATAAAAGAAGAGAGTCTCAAATGCTACTTTTTTCCGTTTCCTAATTTCGCAATACACTACATTTGGGTTTGAAGACGAGAATGACGCCTTAAAGGCCTAATGTGATTCGGAATTCAATTTAACGCGTCACAAAGCGGAAAAGAATTATGAACGTTCAATAAGTTAGTTGTTTTGATGAGTGGCATGTCTCCATAAACTCTTTCAACCAAATCAGATGATTAGAAAGTTGTTGGTGAATCAAGTTATTGGTAAGCCATATACATCCGAATAGCAGAAGCCAATGGAGTTTTACAAAGTGTGATTTCCAAGATATGGAATCGTTTTTTGGAGATTGGAAATACAAGCTCAAGATTATGGAAAAATCATAAACATGCAACAACGTCCAATGAAGACCGTTATTAAAAGCTAATAGATCAGAGATACCGAAATATGATTACCTCTCTTCTTCAACAACCCCTTCGCTAAGCTACTGGTACCATTGTTTCGGTACAAATTGTAAAGATGAATGCTACCATAACCATAGAGTATGTCACATTAACAGCATCGATATTCTGGGTCAATAAGGTCATAAGGAGGAAGTGAAATTCAACCTCTGTGAATCCAGAGATCTAAGCACTTGAGATGGAGGTCTGTCTTGTCTCTTGATGATGTTCCTTCTCGTCTGGCACCTACCTTTCGACCTGTTCGGCTTGGGATACCCTACCAGTAGCAAGCTACCGCTGGCATAGCCCTCAAGGTCATGAGTGCACACAAGCCTCACCACCCCGACAAGGCAAGAACAACAACGGGAGGTGATTCTTAACGACGGTACTCATACATTCATCTCTAACAGCTACGTTACCTCCAATACTCTAGATATAGCTTTCATGAGCTCAAGTATCATTTCTCATTGCTCTTGGAATGTTTTAGACACGATTGGTAGTAATCATTTACCAGTCCTTATTGAATTCAAACCGAGACAGAAGGTGTATGTTATTAAGAAAAAGTTTTGGAGTTTTAAGAATGCAAATTGGAATTCATTCAGATATTCAATTGATGCTAATCAACCTCCATTCTTTGATTGCATCAATGCAGATTGGGAGAATTTTATTAGTGTTTCCTTGCTGGTGCTAAAACCTATGTTCCTAGGGGCAAGGTAAGGTGCTATGTGCCATTTTCCCCTCATTTTGCTTCAAGCTTAACACCACTTCTTGACAAACGAAAACTTATTTTTTAGCCCTTGAACCATTCCAGTCTTAGTCGAAATTAACTATGCTGAAATCAAAATTAACTATACTGAAATTAAGACGATTTATGCAAAACTGAAAAGATCCAGATGGCAAGAAGTGTGCAAAAATTTAGACTCAAAGACTGAGAATTTTATAATATGGTGGATAATCAAGAACTTCAACAAAGAACAGGAATTGTATGAGGAAAATAACTCTGTAACAGACACAAATGGTCAAATTTTCTATGATGACAATGGACTTACGTCTTACTACCAGAAAACCAGCAAGCTGATTTTCACTAGCATGGATAAGTCTGTTCTGAAGAAATACAGAAACATTATCCATGGCTGCCGATCAACTGATGTGGGCAATCGCCAACTTTCTAGTCACTTTTCTATGCAAGAATTATTCCTTTCTTTTGCCCTCTTGGATTTCACCAAATCTCCAGGCCCAGACGGAATTTTCAGCCAAATGCTTGAAATCCTCGGCCACTAAGGGAAACAGTGATTAGTTGACATCATAGAATTTTCCTGGAAAACTGGACGTCTTCCATCCGACTGGAAAAGAGCTACAGTTATCCCCATCAAGAAACCTGGCAAAAGACTTGGACCCCAATGGTTTTTAGACCAATTGCACTGACGAGCACAGCTTGAAAAGCTATGGAGAAAATGATTTTGGGAAGAATTCAACACTATCTCGAGTTTAAGAACTTAAAGTCATGTGAACAGTTTGGCTACAGAAGAAGTCATAGTACTATTGATTAAGTTTTACTTATCTGCCAAAGCATAAGAGATGCCCAAAATATAAAGCCAACCCACCATTCAGTTGCTGCTCTCTTGGATCTCACAAAAGCTTTTGAAAGAGTAAGGAAATATATTATAAAACCACATGGTATTTTTAATATTCATGGTAACACCCCGACATGGATTTCAGGTTTTCTACATCAGAGATCCATCAAGGTAAAATTCAAAAAGACCTTTTCTGACAGAGTCAAGCCAGGGTATCCCTCAAGGCTCTGTCTTGAGCCCAATGCTCTTCTCTAGCTATTTAGCAGGCATTGAAAAATTACCTCCTACTGGAGAGAAATTTGGCCTGTTTGCCAACGATGTTGTTCTTTGGTACTCCGGAAGAGACCTGGCTAAAATAAAGAATACCATCAACTCCACACTTTCAGCTTTGTCAGACTTTGCTTCTAAATTTAAACTCTGTTTCAATCCTTCCATGTCGATTGGTACATTTTCACCACCAAACGAAGATTATTTATTTACCAACAGGAATTAAGGATGAACAATCAATACCTCACTTACGAGAAACATTCAAAATATTTAGGATACATATTAGAACCAGAATGGACAAGTAACAAACATATTGAACATATTGTCGCTAAAGCCAGAAAAAGATTGAATATTCTTTAGTTCGAATTAGGCAAGGAATGGGGAGCGGACACAGTAACTCTTAGATATATATATATATTGCTTTCATCAGGCTTATCCTGGAATACTGCTTTCCAGTCTATTGTAGCGCCTTTGACTCAAGCCTAAATAAACTGGAGAGAGTTCATCTCAGATCTGTCAGAATAATTACAGGTCTAAAACGAAGTTGCCTTAGAGAAATTGTTCTTGAGGATAATTTGCAACCTCTCAGCACTCGAAGAAATGGCAACGTAACCAAATATTAGAATAAACTTTCTAGCTATGGTCATCATAATAAAGTCTCCACCTAAATGATTGGAGTTCTAACCAAAGACTTAACCTTTTCGTCCCGGTGGTACAACTGTTGTACCACGAAAAAGAGTGTCTCTCAGGACGGCTATGGTGCAGCAGTTGTACCGCGGATTTTTTTCCCCGGCTCAAATTTCTCGGGGCAGTTGAGAGAGATTTTATTGATGCTCTTTTGTGCCTAAAAGTCGTAAAAATTGGGGACTTGTCCGAACGGAGAATTTTGACGAAAAACGGATTCATTGGCTCTTTTTTTAAAGAAAATCATATTCATCCTCATTTTAGCTAATTTTTTTCGTTGTAAACCGATGCTTTTTTTGTCAGTTGAAAAAATATTTTTGATGGCTTCACCCCGTAAGGGTTTGACTGATGAAGAAATTAATAAGTTATTGGATAAATTAGAAAAAGAAAACTTTGCAGATTGTGATTCGAATTGTTGTGATAAATCTGAATTCAAGGATAGTTTTCGTGATGATAATAATAATGCAGATTCCTCGGTATCATTTGATTTTAATTGGCGTAACGCTGAGACAGAAGAAAAACCTATCATTTTTAAATTTATGGGAGACTTAATAAAAAATGCTTATAAAGAACAAAAATTAAAAAATAAAGAACAAAAAAGTTATAGACTCTTTTAGGGAAAAAATACTTATAAATTATAAAAATAGATTTTATATACATTTAATCATAAAAAATGTAATATATATATATATATATATATATATATATATATATATAAGGGGGGAGTATACAAAAAATTACTTATTTATTTCAATATAAATTTTTACGTATGTACAGAATATTATTCTTAATTAGGAATTTAACTATAATTTGTTAATGCTGGTATGCATTATGTTATTTCATATTTATGAGAGTGAGTTTGAGATTCTCACTTGCATACTTCACAGCAAATGCTTTAACTCTGAAGTATGAGTTAAAGTATTTTGCAATTTTTAACTATGAATAAATTAGTTGGCTGGCTCTTGCGTTGATTAACTCTTTCCAAATTTCATAATAACCTAAAAAAGAACATTAGTGTCCTCACATTTTATTAAAAACTTTATCCCTCTTAACATGTCTATGTTTGGTCCGATCCTGATCAAAAATGCTGATTTTTATATTGATATTTTATTGATTAAAGTAGGGAACTGTTAAAGTAATATATTAAAAGATTCTTAAAATAATTTAAAAATGAAAAATAGGTGTTAGAAAAGTCTCAATTTAAATGCTTAAGTACGAAATCAGTCATTCTTCGTTTACATTTTTATTATCAGTATGCAATATAAGCAAAAAAATTATATTTGTGAAAAAAAAGAAGATGAACTTTGTTCCAAATTATGTATTCGTTATTTTAATAAAAAAAATTGAATTTTACGTTTAACTGATGAAATATTTTATGTTTACAGATATTAAAGTATCTCTGCATTTGTGAGTTTGTTTCCTTCTTTCTTCGAAACATTTTCATTTAAAATTAACATTCTCATTATAATGCGAGAAACTTTTCATGTTCTGACTTTTAAGATGAAGTGACCAAACAATGTCTTCACAAAGAAATAAATATGATGTAGTATTAGAAACTTGCTTTCCGAGGTGCAATATACCCGATTTGATCTCCCCCATTACTAATGAGGATTAAATATCTTTTTCTTGCGTATACGTATGTCGGTACAGATGCGAGACAACTTTCTTGGTTTCTTCCTTATGAGATTTAAAAGGGAATTGTAGTTTATGGAATATTCCAGGATGAACACGCACTTTTTCATTTCACAACAAGAACATCAAAGCAGAAAGGAACAAATCAATTTATTATTAATTAAAAATGAAAGTATTTCTAACCAAAAAGTGATATGCGGTGCATATTAAAAATTACTTTATATTTGTGAGTGTATTTACGAGGCAGTTTTAATCTCTACGTAAAATTTAAATAAACACGGTTTTGGCTTTTTTAAAGATAATTTAATAATCCTTATTACACAACGCTTTTCAAGCCTTCATTCATTAAAAAATGATCAAAATTTTACAATTTATTGTATGACTAAAATAATTTCACAAACAATTTTTCAGTTTAACTCAAGATTGAATCCAAAATATTCATTGAGTAAAAGGATTCATATCTAGCCACAGAAAGAAAAATTCTAGTTTTAAGCTTTTTTTACTCAAATGAAAAGAATGAAAAAGCATATACGAGTATTTTAAGACAAAAAATATAGAAATTACTTATAACGCAAAACATTTCTAAAAAAAAAAAACATTAATGTGATTAACATACAGATCTTTCTCAAATACTATTTTGATAATTTATATGTATTCGCTTATGAACTAAATTTATTTGTTCGAAATATGTTTACACTTTTTAACATCAGACATGCTGTTCTTAGGAATGTTTTTGAAAATATTCAATTAATTATTGTTCATTTTTTATTATAGTTAAATACGTTTCATTACTATAAAAAATCTTTTATTTTAAATATATATTATGATTGCTAAAAATCAAACAAATCAATGAAATTTATCATATAATTTCGTATTATTTTGTACAACTTTATAGAAACAAAAAAAGTCATCGATAATTGTGGGATAAGCAACCAATAAAATGACAGCGAGTTACAGTTTAATTATTTCAAAAAATTCTTTGTAATAATTTAATTTATGCCAAATCATAATTTACAAAATCAGTCACAATTATATAACTTTTAAGTTTAAAACTTTTAAAATTAAAATTTTTGTAACACTACTTAATCTAATATGTTAAACAACAAACGGAAAAAAGTCGATTGCTTATCGATAAGTATAGTATTTATGGCAAACCCATTTACATCTTCGTCAAAATTACGGCAGACCCAGCGCGGGATATCCCCGTCAAAAGATAAAGATTCGTTATGGTGAAATCTTCAACAGAAAAGTGGATTGAAAATGACCCTCTCCTTTTTGTAAGGGGGGGTAGGAAATGTCATCTTCTCGCGCTGTCCCAGGAGCTGTTTCTTGAAACGGTGACGCCGGACTCAAAAGGTTAAGAAAAATAATTCCTCCAGTCAAGCTACAATTTTTCATCTACCTTGCGAAGATGTTGAACCTCATTCCTAAAACCTTGCTTGTGTCCTTCAGAGGGACTCCTCCGAGTCCACTTCTATCTCGATCTTCAGATTCCTGCCACCAAGAAGGATTTGATTCCAGCTCTCCTTAAACAGATATCCCTGGAGATTATTAATGAAATCCCCAATAATGTCATTAAGATCTATACTGACGGCAGTAGGCTGGGTGACTACACCGGTAGTGGAATCAATATTGAGAAACCGAGAGATAACTTGTCCTTTTTCCTTCGCAACCCTGACTTCTCATCAGTCTTCAAATGTGAGTTAATTGCATTTGATTATGGCCTTGAAGCTATTCTCAATGAAAATGACTTCAGATACTTCTGGATCTTTTCGGATAGTCACTCCTCTCTACAAAAACCCCTACAGCTGGTTCATGGCTGGAAATAAAACAAATATTTCCATTCTTAAGAAAATCAGATTCATCGCTGAGTCCCACGATGTTCGTTTTCCGTGGATCCCCTCAGATGTCAACATATTTGGCAATGATCATGCAGATAGTTTGACCAAAGAGGGCTGCAGCAACTTTAATTCATCTCCCTCAGCCCTTACCTATCTTGAACATCAATCTATTGCCAACGGTGAAATTTCAAAAGAGTAGAAGATCCCTCCATGCCACCACTGGTATGCGGGAAAGAGCCATGCTTTTTCTTCAATATTAAGTGTAATAGAGCCTCACAAACTGCTATTTGAAGGTTATCCAACTGCCACATTAAAAACCTTTCTTTTGTTGAGAATCGTAAGATTTATGCCATTTGCTCCAGATGTCATGCTCAGCAGGCTTCTGCCGAGCAGAAACTTGACTGCCTGAAGCTCTCAAGAATGAGATATACTCTTCGCCCTTCTTGTCCTTGACTACCTTTGGATCCTTAACTACCTTACTCGTCTGACTTCGTCAAACAGCTGGAGGATAAGAAACAACAACAACATTAACAGCATCACACGTAGAGCCTGCAGGGAAGGAAAACACAGCATGTGAACTGGAAGAATTATGAACGGCACAAAATACTTTCTTCTGACGAGTCTCATTTTTAATTCGTCCACATAATAGGTGTATTTTTATGTAAAGAATGTTCCACTAGAAATAATCCTGCGCTCTTACACGAAAGTGTTAGATTTTCCGGTATGTGAGTGATGATCTATGCTGGTATATCTATTGATGGGTGCAAAAATCTCCATGTCAATCAAAATGGAGGTCTGAGTGGTTGATTATAAGGGTTTGAGAACCTCAGACCTATTGTAGTAACTTACGCTACAGCAATTGGAGATGACTTCATGTTAATGAACGACAATTGCAGCCCACGTTGTACCAATATGGGGGAGGATTACCTTTTAAAAGGAAATTATAATATGAATGGAATTGTCAGCATGCTATATGGACACGCACCTGAGAGAGCATGTTTTGGACATACTAAGCAGATGAGTTGCTGGACACCTATCAGTCCCACAAACTTTTCAAGAAGTGAATACAGCTCTTTTGAAAAAAGTGAGACAGAATATTTCAGTTTTTCATTCATAGTTCCATTGACTCGATACCACAAAGGTGATTAGCATTGATGGCTATAGACCTTTGAGGCACCTGGTGAAACCTTATGCCAAACTAGAGCGATTCTTTTATGGAAACTTCTTTTTTTATTTATTTTTCCATATGCTCAATTTATGTTTTTTTTCCGTTTCTACATTAATGCTCAAAATAACACATTTTCTCTGCCAAACTGCCAAACAAATGTTTTATATATATA
>JAPDSC010102285.1:373597-389444 GCA_026290005.1 Latrodectus geometricus | reverse complement strand
AATGGACCAAAATCCTCATAAAAACCCGACGTATTTTTAGAGAGTAACAGCTCTATTTTTGCCACTAATAACGATTCCACTTTTATAAATCAATGGTATTAAAAACTACCCACTTTTAAAAACAAGGGCTCTTAAAACAACCATTAAATTTGCTCCCACCTCTAAAAAGTAAAGGCCATATTTCAACCATACCAATTTTATAAAACAGTGATTTAAATCTCGCCATTAAAATTATACCCACTTTTAAAAAGTAATGGTTCTATTTTACCCACACAAATTATCCATGAAAAGTCACTGAGAGAGAAGGGTCCCCCTTCGGAGAGCACCCCTTTTTTTAGATGCCATCCTCCCTCAAGATCAATGGTTTTAAAGCCCTCTTTCAAAGAGGATATAAATGTATATACTAGAGAGGATATAAATTTATATACATATTTTAAGTATTTAAAGATAACAAATATATAAATAAACAAATGGAATTGAGTAAAAAGGATACCTATTTGGTTAAGGTATGCACTCGCATCCCATTAATTTATAGCTTTCGGGCTGAGCTTCAGAAGCTTCAATCAGTGATACTTTCATCAATAACCCCAAGTGACATGGTTGATTTCATTGAAAGCTTTGGAAATTTAGAAGAAAGGTTTCAAAAAAAAATTTAGAGTTTTGATGAGAGCTGAAGGAAACAACTGTTTTATGAATATAATATAGAATAATTCCAAATCTTTATCCTTTAATAGTTCGAAAAACTATTAAAAAATATATTTCTATTTTTCGCTATATGGTTCATTGAAAGGGTTTATAAATGCTTCTTGATTACATATTTTGGCTTGTAATATGCAAGCTATTTTTCTGTAATAAAGAGAGAAGAACTGATCAGACAGAATATGCAGTTTATATTTAAAGATATAACACCAGTCTATTTCATTCTGGAATTCTGTAGCAAAGTCTTCATTGAAGAATTGATATCGTGTAATATATCGCCAGTTCAGTTTATCTTTATGTTCTTTCATCATGTTTTTACTAAGTTCCTGAAAACTAATTCCATATCTAATTTCTCGTGATATTTTTTAATGAAAGATTCACTCAGTGTTTGATAATGGGATATATATCTCCAGTCTAACAAATTGGTGTGTTCTTTAATGAACACTTCAGACATCGATTGATACCTGGATAAGCTTTTCCAATCTAAATCTTTTTCATGTGCTTCCATTAAATTATCTAACAATTTCTGGTATTTAGAGATAATGGACCAATCTTCTTCAGTGGCATATTCCTCTATCAAGGATTCACTCATAGGAGAGTACTAGAAGACATATTGTCAGTTAACAAGTTCTGCCTGTCCCCCCAAAACAATTTCAGAAAGAGTTGTTTTAGAAAATTCATTCCAATCTACTTCGTTTGCTAGTTCTTATATCATATATTTTATTCATGGAGTTTATTGTTTATAATGTAGTGTCCAAGGACTAAAGCGTTAATGGCATCCGGTAATATGTGCCGCTTGTCATCTTCCCCGTCAGGGCTACCTTATTTACACGTAGGGAATGAATCTCATGTTTTGTGCTTCTGATGAGATTCATGTTTCTATGCTGTACCTGTTGCTTAAATAGGCAGTTCTTGTAGTCTTCAAAGCTTATCCTGTTTTTTACAACCTACTTATTTACTTCTTTCGACATTTTCCCTAAGTCAACTTCAGTTTTACAAGCATATATTTTTTATCTTAACCAAACATTTATCTAGCATTATCTACATTTTACAAGCATTTATCTTTTAGCTATTATTAAAGAATAAATGTTAGTCTTTTCATCATATAAATATACATTCACTGTTAAAGTATTCATCTTTTCAAACCTTTCAAGTACCCTATCTTCCATTTTTACTGGAAATTCAATGCCTTCGAACATAGCTCGTTTTCATATTGCTTATATTTGGTGACTCTTTGAGGATTTTTTCCACTGGGTGTACTGCAGAGAGTACTACCCACATGAAATACTTATTATCCTCATTCTGTACGTTTATGACTGTTCTTTTAGCTTTAATCCCTTTTGGCAAGTCAATGTAGGATGCTCCTCTCAGCAGGTTGTATTTATTGATCCTCACCTCAATACTTTCGATTCTAGCAGGCGTCTATCCTGAAACCCATGCTACAAACTCCTCAATTTCTGTCAATAACTTTTGAATAATCAATCTGTAATAAGCTACCAAATCAGTTGATCCTGAAATGAATTCATTTTCTGTTTTGAAGTTCTTCTCCATTTCTATCACTGATTCATCCTTCCATTTCTCATAGTCGCAAAGGAGCTGGAAATTAACCTTCAGACCATGCAACCTCTTCAGATGCTTTATGATAAGTCTCAGGACATGTGATGAAATATCGTTCAAAAAGTCTTTGAGAAGCATCAGATTGTGGTCCTTTTGATGGCATATGTCTTAAAACGAGATTTATAGGCCGTCTGAATTTCAAGAGGATTATATAGCCTTCTCTCCCGAGTATGTGAAAACAGGTCACATACGCGAATTCGGTATGTAACCTGTTTTCACATACGCGGTGAAAACAGAATGTGAATTCGAAGTGATGGTCCAACAATGCGCTCTCAATGTATGCTATGATGTCTGCTTTCCTTCCTAATTTAGAATAGTCTTTAATACCACGCGTCTGACAAAACTCACGAAGTTGGTTAATGGTCATGTGATTTAGGCTCTGCATAATGTTAAAATCATCTCTGTGATGCTGCTGGCATGTGATTGCTTTCTTAGGCTTATAGTTTTGATAAGCTTTAGTTTGCAAGTGCTTATTTATACTAGATTCCTTATATAACTTACCACATCACCTGATTTTAAGCTCTATTTTCTTCTTGGACTTGCTGAACAAGTCATTATGAATACTGGAAAAGCCATTATGATATTGAATGAGCTCAATCAGTTCCTGATTTTAAAGTTTCGAGTATCCTCGAATATTATTTCCCCTACAGTAGTCTTGCAACTGCCGAACGGTTTCCATCTTTATTGTATCTTCATAAAATAAATGTATTTCTTTAAATGCTTAAAATATTGAGGGGGTATCAATCAATTTTAATGGTGAACATTTTTTTTATTTAAAGAGAAGACCTGCAATAGAAAATGTCGGATGAAGAAATGATAGAAATAACGAGATTTTTTGGTCCAAACGAATCAAAGGAAAATAAAAGTCAAGAGTGTGAGCATAAATTTGAAACAAAAGACGATTATGAATTTTATTTGTGCATGGAATGCCATTAAGAGCTGAGATACAATCCTAATAAGCCTCCTCCCGATCGAGGGCAATTGTATTCGATAATGAAGATGCAACAGAGGAGTCAAAGAAGAGTGAAAATCTTACTAAATGGTTAAATGGGTTTAATATCCCCTTAGAAGATGTGATTTTGGTTGAATTCTCTACATTGATTCACAAATATGAAAAATTGTTTCCAGAGAGGAAAACTAAATCTGCAAAGAATGCATTTTATTTCATCTGTGCAGAAAAGAGATTTTCAGGTACCTCTTAAGTTACCTAAAATGAAGAAAACGCTTGTGACCATAATGAAAAAATTTTTCAAACCATCTGCAAGTGCCTTCAAGTAGAGTTTTTAATAGCTATCAGCAGCTATTAAAAAATGAATCTAAAGTACTAAATCTTTTTTATCTATCCAAATGCTCTCTGGATAATCTAATCACTTTACCAGATATTTATTTCCTACCATTGTAACGATTTTTTTCAATTTTATACACATTGTCCCTCTTATCAATTCTTACCAACTCATTTTCATAAAAAGTTCCTTAATTACCTTCATTGTTTAAATCCTTTATTCTATAAGTAATGGATCGGTTTCTAATACTTCATAAATTACAAATATTTCCTCTGTAAAGATTGCCTGATAACTTCTTCTAAAAGTCATTTTATATATTGATAATCGAACTTTATCTCCTACTTGGTATTTGGATTTATGTAAGACATTTTCTTTGAACAAATTGCAGTAGACTTCACCGCTGTTTTCTTCTAGACTGGCCTCAATTGATTTCATTTTTATGCTTCTGTGGTAAGAGTTCTTATATATTTTGAGTAACTGATCCAATACATCTATGTATCTATCGGTATTATTAACCGCTAAATACTTCCGAATTTTTCAGTTTAGAGTCTGTTGAATCATTCCACCACTGAGCATTTGATTTCTACGTTTTCAGTAGTGAACCAGTGAATATCGTTCTCTTTAAACAGAAGCAGCGTCTCTTTGTTAATGAACTCGGTCCCTTTGTCAATCTGGATTTTAAGAAGAACTCTCACTTTAAATATCTTCTTATATGCGATAATCAATTCTCCTGTTTTTCTGCTAATGGGAACAGACCAACCATATTTGCTGAAAATGTCTATGACTATTAACAAATAGTTTTTGCCATCACTAAATTTTGAAAATGGCTTTAAAAATAACAAATCTGCTTGAAATTGATCATCACTGTGTGACATCAGTTCTCCTTCTTTTAAACTTACTGATGAGTTACTGATTTATGTTTTGTGTAAACATCTTGTTGATGTAAGAAGTCTAAGACTTGTTTCGATTTAAACCTGTTTTTCTACTGAGTTCGTTTATACCACAATATCCAGTCTCTGGATCGTAATAAACTTTTTCGTGGTCCTTAGTTACCCCTTAGTTACCCCACAATCCATGCAGATTCCTTTCATCATAGGTCTGCCGTTTTTTGAGGAAGCCTTAACTGCATCTTTAGTCTCAGTGTGGGTTTTACATTTTAGGCAATATATTTTGGAGCCCATTCCAAATGTCTTTTTTGCTTTGATAATTGGCTTTACAACAACTCTATCTAACCTTTCCCTGAGGGTTGGATTAGGAATATCATCCAATTCTTTTATCATGTTTGAGTCACACACCTTGTTTCTCGTTTCGGTATCTTTGTTTAATAGGTAACACACATCATGTTTATAAGCAGCTTCATCGACTCTATTAATAGGCTTACTCCATTCCTTATATGTTAAATCAGGGTTTAATCTAGTTTTAATTTTGAGCAATAGAGTTCCTGGCCCTGTAAATTGGTGACCAGGTAGATGCATTTCAAATAGTAAATTATTGATTGCAGAGTTAATAACTCCTCTTCCTTTATATGTAAAAAATTATTTACTCACATATTCAAAACCATTCAGTTGGGTCTGTTTCATGTATTTTTCTCGGTAAGTAGACTGAATTATTGATAAAATCATTCTCTCTGCTGTACACCTCTTCTTCTGATAATGCGTTTGATTTGAATGAATTCAGCAGCTGTTTATAAAACTTGTATGATTGCTGAAACTCTTCGTTCCTTTCCACGATATTCATGGACTTTTCGATAATTTCAACTATACCGGCATTTAAGCTCAGAGCGGCTAAGGGTACCATCGCAAAAGGCAATAAACCCAACGAACTGCAAAGGAACTTTGTAATGGATAGTGAAATCTTTATTTTATGATAATGGTGGTAACTCTTTCTATACACGTAAATTTTCTTCCGTAAGTATTTTTTCATCTTTATTTATAGGGATGAAATATTTTTCCCGATATTTCATGGCTGGATTCACTAAATCAAGCATAAAAAAACATATGGTTGTTGCGTGCACTTTTTGTACAATCGATTAAACTCTTCTTTCGTCAAGCTACCATCTACCAATCTTATAATCTGCTGAATCTCTCTCTGCGGTTAAACAATATTAAGCAGTTGCAGTCTCTCCTGATAAGAATGGGTGTTTGATAATACGATTGAGAGAGGTAAATGATTGAGGCGTTCTTCTTCCTACCTCTGATGAAGAGATCTATGCTCTTCTGGTCCTTGTCAGTCAAACAGTCATCAAAGACGACATTTTTGTAAGATGCTTCTAAGTCATCTACTGTTATAAATTATTTTGTATCATAGGAGAATAAAGTTCCTTTCTTGCCGAATTTCTCATATAACTCAAGCATAACTTTCTTTTTCTCTTCAGGATACTTTATCGAGTCAACACCGTCAAATAGTGTGTAATTGTCTTTTAGTTTGGCATACTTGGTTTCATACATATCTTTCGCACAAAGGAATAAATTATCATATTCTAGATAATCATAAATGAAATTAATCAATAAATTCGTTTTACCAGTACCTGGAACTCCTGGGATTAGAAGTCTGAAAAGGTGCTTCGGTAATAAGTAATGCTGATTTGTGTCGGCTAATTCTTTTGGTTCTGTATAATCTTTAATTGGAATCATCTTTATTTAATGTGAAAAATATTTGCATCATCTCGTGAAAGCTGCGGTTTTTCCGCAGTTCCGACCGCAGCTTTTTTTTTAAGTTGCGCAGCTTTATCCCTGTTAAATTCATCATTGTCTCGAGGTTGGGACCCCGACTTCGGCTTTTTAAAGTTGCATTAAACTTTAAAAAGTTCCAGTGGTTTATTTGCTTCCAGTGAAAACATAATTTATTCTCAATAAAAACTTAATATGCAGGAACTATTTTTTTACATATTAATAAATGAAGGCTTTAGAAAAAGAGCGAAGTAAGAAGCTAAGACAGGAAGTTAAAAATGACCTGAAAAGGTTTAAGATTCAGGCTGAGATTAGAAGGAACAACGAACAAAATCTTGAACAAAAATTAGGTCTCCAGAAAACATTGTCTGAATTTCACAAACCTGTAACCGAGAAACTTCAACAACAAGATGTTAATAGAAATGAACATTTTAAGGCAATAAAAGGTGCTATTGGTAAAATTCCTCTTGCGATTGAGAAACCTCCAGATATTTTCTATTTTGATGAAGATTTGGATGTAGAGTATTTAGAGAAAAATAATTTTCCAAGTCCCTCAAAATTGTACAATGAATCTAAGGATGCTTTTCAAGAAGTTATCAATAGAGTAAGGAGTACTTACCTAAAATTGGCTTGTCCAAAAAGAAACGTTATGAGTCAGATTGCTCGTATTACCAAAAAGAGTTAGGAAAGAGAAGATAAACTATTATCTAAAGCTGATTATTTAAGAGAACATATGATTACGTTAGAGGATTATCGAGAGTGACTGAGGGACTTACAAAGAAAGGAAATATACCTCGGTAAAGGAGTAGAAGATAAACTGGATATTTTGGCTCGATTCACCGATAAAATATGTGATGGATTCAAGACTAAAAAATTGTAAAATCAAATCGTTGATTTACTGGATGTATCTTTAAGGGAAGTAACACTAACCAACGAGGAAGTAAAAGAATACTATAAAAATTTCTTATTAAATAAATGAATAACAACGTCAAAATCCAAATACACTTAAGCGATCATCAGATTGCTAAATTAAAATCTGCATACCAGAAAGGAGAAGTTTCAATACAAATAGATATGACATGAAAAAAATACGCTTACAGCCACATCAATCTCTTTTACTGAATGAAAACGACGTCCACATAAGTTCTTTTTTAGATTAAAGAATAACTAAAAGTCACACATAGTTAGATGAGGTGAATACGGCGGATGTTCGATCACTTTAATTTGTTTTTGTTTAAGAAACTCAACTGTTAATCCGGCTGTATGTGAAGATGCATTGTCATGGTGAAGCATTAGTGCCCTAACATTCAGTTTTTGTAGAATTTCTGGAAGACATTTTAGTGGTATACCAGTTTGCTGTTACTGTCTTCTATCCTTCCAACTTGATGGTTTTGACCAAACCCGTACTTCTGAAGAAAATGGCAGTGCGCGTTTTTTTTCAGTGCGCGTTGTTTTTTTACCATTGTCAGCGTGGGATCATCTTCAAAGACCCATAAATTGCTTTATTGACGTGTTGGAACGTCAAAAAACGGTATGTACGTTTCATCACCTGTTACAATTATAGAAATGATGTGGTGGCCACTATCATTTAGCAATTTAAGAATTTCTTTACTGATTCTGAAAGGCTCCCCTTTTTGGTGCTCAGTTAGATTATGGGGAACCCAACGGCAAACTACTTTTTTCATATGTAATTCTTCTTGAATGATTTTGTGTATGGCTGCGGATCCAATGTTAAGTTCCTTCTGTATTGTTTGATAGGTACAGCGATTATCATCCATTAACATTTTTCGTATGGTAGACACATTATCCGGGATTACTGCCGACGGCGTTCTTCCTGTGTGTTCTTCATCCTAAAGAAATTTGAGAGCACTTCTAAATTCTCTAAACCATCTGAATACAATAGCACGAGCTGGAGATTCATCACCAAATGCTAATTGCAACCATTGAAAGCATTCTTCTTTTTTAATCCTGCTTTAAAATCGTAGAAAATCATAGCGTGAAAATGCTCTCAGATCAACACCATTTTCTCTTCTGTTTAAAATTTATTTTACACTAAACAAGTTGAAGTAAATCAGTAAAAAATCGTCTTCTGTGTTACAATACTTTGTATTTTAAAATTAAACAGTTATTTTTATTTCGTAAATTCTCGTCTGCACGTATCTCAAAAATTTCAGAGTAAACCTCGTATTATATTCGAAAAACTCTGAAAAGTCAGAAGACTTTACAATTGAATATTCCAGATGATTTATGCTTAAGCAGATAGCTCTTCAGTTCTTTTCAATGTACGTTTCTGGGGATAATATCAAACATGAGACCTTTTCCTACTATGATGGCCATCAGTGGTTAGAACTCTCTACGGGGTGGAAATTATACTGTTAAAGCGTTGAACCGTTACATGCCGAAACCTTTTGGGAATGATCCGCATATTCTCTTTGGTATAGTGGAGGAGCGGCAAAGAACAGCCATCAAGTTAAAAGACGGGTATAAGATAATATAAGGAAATGACAGTATATTATCCACACTTTGAGGAAGAACTTAAAGAAAGACCTCCTGGTATTCCAGGAATAGGTCTTAAACTGACACATGATGGTAATTACGATATGGAGGAAAAGATATTGAGGAATGCGGAAGATCCTTCGGAAAATAATGACGTTACTACAAAGAGACATATGTAGACAGATATAAGAAGGGGTTGAAGTCATCCATTCTAGATTTATTCAATAAAAGTTTAATTCTTTCAGAATGTGATCAGCAGTACGACGCAAAAGGAAAAAAAAATAGCAATATCTTAAATCCAGTTGAACTGTCCGATTCTGCTACAAGGGATTGTGTAGATACAGTGGTTGATCTGTTACAAAGCAAAAGTTTACTACACTCACCTCAAGGAAATTTTGATGTGAAAGGTAAAACTATAAATAATGTAAAGGATCCAGAGTCTGAGAAAAATGTTGTGAATAAGCGATATTTTGAAAATAATGTTTTAACACTCCACGAAGAGGCTTATAATGCTAAAAATAGATCAATCACGCATCTTGCAGATCCGAGCGCTAGTCACGATGGTGTCAATAAACATTAATTTGTTATGATGCTAACAATAAAATAGTGCTAAATGTCAAAGAGCCTGTAGAGGTAAATGATGTTGTTACTAAAAAATATCTTGATTATTACTATATTCTATGAAATAAAATTATTAAAAATTATGATGCTCACAATCAAGAATTTCAGGTGTGAAAGACCTCAATATGATATAGATTGTGCTAATAAATACTATATTTGCACTTAGACATTCTGTGCTTCCACAGATCGAGGAGTAGAGTTTACAGGTAATGGTTTCTAAACTTTCCCGTTCAATGCATTTACTTTAAAACTTTTTGGCTCAAACTTAAAACTACCACATGGTATGTATATGAAGGTAAGAATTTTCTTAGCCTGCGCTAACATGAATGAGAAACCAAAGATAGGATTTGAAAAAGGTAAAGAGCTCCTTCTCGATAAAGAAATACGTGTTAATGAAGAATCAATAATTTTAGTTGTCTATGGGAAACAGAATGATGTTTTAATTTATCAGTATTGATAGGAGGACAATGTCAGTTAAAACCCTATTTACACATCGAAAAGTAAGAATTTTTTTTAAGTTCCATGAATGAATGGAAAAACTTAATTATTTACATATTAATTAGAACTTATAAAGAACTGGACAGAGAATACCTGATTTCCGATATTGCAGTCCAAACTTATAAAATTTTAATTCGTTTAGAAAAAGGGTCACTTATTCACATACCTACAAGAACATTGAATACAAAGGAGATAGAATCATTAAAAATTAGACAAACACAGCTATAAGTGTAGGTAAGTACACAATTTTTCACATTTAAAGAAATAAATTTTTTTTTTCTTATACAATAAACGCAAAACAGAATTACTAAATAAATTAAACTCACTCAGTTCATTTGAAGATGGAGCAGAAAGAAAGACTTTCAAGAAAATGAGGGAACTCAGCATCCCTGAGAAACATCCTGTTACTGAAATTAAGCAGGTAACTACAAGATGTGGAAATAGAATAGTTGTAGAACTGGCTAATTGTCTTGTATTTACCACAAAGATGTGATAAAATGGCGTCAGATTATTTAATACTCAATGATTTGAAGCCTCTTTTCTTTGTTTATTTGGGAAGTAAGGATGTCGGGAAGTCAAAACCCGAGCAAATGTTTCATTTTGAGTAGTAATATTAGATTTTAATGGTTTTATAAATCATTAAAATCAAATCGATTTAAAGAAGTTTGTCCAGTTTACATAAAATATCACACCCCGTTTTCTGAACAGTTTTGTTCTTCATTTCATGCAATATTTGATGCATTTGAATGACACATTTTAAAATTAAGGTATAAATTTCTTGATATTTATCAGTTTCTTCTTCTATGCATAAGAATAACTTTTGACATACTCTTTTTAAACTAGTCATTCTACAGTTCACAGACCCGTAGAGTGCTCACCGAATAAGTTGTAAATATTTTCGATCTCTGTTTATTATTATTCACATTTCTTTAAATGAATAAAATGCAAGGAAAAGCTATCGAGAGTGAAAGCGAGGGAGAAACGAGAGTTGTCCTTGAAAAACTCATGTTCCAACTTCAAAAGCATTCCCAAAAAAAGTTGAAAAAAGACTAACCCATCCGTCGCGTCTCAGCTGTCCATCCTTATTTTTTCGTGGATGGTGACGCACTTCCACTTACGACGCAAATTCATTTATGTAGACTTTCCAATTTCATTATCATGGAATAGTCGGTTGGTTGGGTTTTCTGGCGCAAAGTCCAAAAAGGACAAACTGCGTCATGATCATTGAAGGCATTATGGAGGCAACATCTGCACTCGCTTTGAATCGAGTTAAAAACTTTTTCGATGGAATTGCTGTATCAAATGCTTCTGTGATTAACTTGGAAAAAAAAAAAAAAAAAAAAAAAAAAAAAAACCTTCTTCAAGAGAAGCATAAAAGGTGTCAGCTGCGTGAGAAAGCTCGCAAACTAAAATTTAGAATTAAAAAACTATGTGTGAAAATTAAAAGGCAATAGAAAAGGAAATTGATGACTCCACAATCAGTGTACATTCTGTAGAAGATAACTTACGCAATTGTGAACGCATAGCTTGAATTTTTTAATAGCCAATGGTCATTAAAAATATTCTTATAGTGTTTTCCTACTGCTTTTCATGATATTCCGGGGGTTTACCATCGTCAAATGCTACCGTTGCTGGGTCCCAACTCCCAGATGAGAAAATCAAAGGGGGTGAGGGTTATATAAAAGGTACGTAGCTTTTGATATATGTTTAATTCATGTTCATTATATTGCATATTAATACGGATGGCATACAATATTTAAAAATAACATAATGTTCTTAATTATTGTATTTATTCTCTCCTTTGTAACTGAATTACTAATTTGATATGTTTCTTTTTAAATAATATCAAAGTAACATGCGAAGTGTTGCGTTTGGAGGTCATAGATGGAAATATAAAGCTGGAATTAAACTTAATAAATAATCTTTGTGAATACATTTACATATATATATTAAATTAAGTTTTTAACAACGTAAATATAAATAGATTAATGATAACACTAAAATATCACACAGCAGTATATATTTTATTAATTATAAACTGAAATGTATAGCTATATCATTAAGTTGTTATTTGCGATCGTTAAAAAATTGAAGTAAAATACTAATATAGTTTGTCCTTACTGTCGAGAAAAACTACGCTTTGATATTTATTTATATCTAAATATTAGTTTCTGAAATGTGATCAGAATTTTTAAAGATTCCTCAAACGTGAATCAGTCAAAACATTGACAAGGTTATAGTTTGAAATAATTCATTATTTTTTAATATGATTAAGTTTTAAAACTTTGAAAGAACACATTAGATATTTAATACATTGCCTACACACGTATGTAATGGGAATAATATTGTGTGTGAAAATTCTCTTTAAAGAAGCTATTGCGCTTTACATATAGCACATTTTATAATTTAAGATTTTCCTTTTCCTTGGGTAACAATAAAAAATCTCTGTTAATGAAGTACCACAGTTTTATTTTTTACATACATTTACCAGAAAACAGAGGCACAAAAATTAAATAAATACGAAATCATAATTGGTTTTAGGTATCCGATAATGAAATTGAATCAACAAGATATTTCGCAACCAACACTTACTTTTTCATAAAGACTTTCCTTTCTTTGAAAAATAATGAAACACGATAACGCTGTGTACTAAAAATAATTTTAAAAAATTTATTCAATCAAGCATGAAAATTTTACCTTAATGATTCTTATGTGCTTAAAATAAACGACTAATGCTTATATGATGAATCTTTAAAAACATTTTGAGCATTATTCTCCATCAACTATTTTGCATCCAAAGAATTCGATATCATTAACGACGCTTTCCTGTGAAGTCCAGCAGAAAGCATCAGGTGGCAAAATGTAAAGAAACGCACCTACACTAAGATCGATTTAACTTGGAACAAATGCAAGGCGTAAATTAATCAAAATCTAGACTATGAAACATCCCCCCCCCCCCAAAAAAAAACAAAAAAAAACAATTTTGCTTATAGTTTATTTTTTTTTTCATCTCTTGTAATTTCTCTTTTATTTTTTATAGTTTTGTAATTTCAGTTGCTTTCAGAACAGACAATACGCTTGAATTCCTTCGAATTGTTTGAATTATATTTCTTAGCAAAATTCTGAGGGTATAAATATTTTCCCTATAAATAATTTAACATAAAAACTTCGTCAAGAAGTTACGCATAATTTATATCATAATCCTATTATATTGTAAGAGTATAGAATAATTAAAATGGTAATATAAATGCATCAAATTATCGAGCATTTTCGTGTGCGTAATAGTTAAAGTTAGAATCTTAATCATTTTCTTAGAAATTTGTATTGTTCAATTAAATAAATCATAAAACCATACGATGTTTAGCTCACATTATCTGAGAAATGAGATTTTTCTTTTACTGACTGTCTAGACAAAGTGATAATTATAAACTGAGACTAAGTTATAATAAATTTAGTATGTTTTATAGGCACATTAGGCAATTTTTTAAGTTTATTCTTAAACCTTTTCATAATAATTCGGCTTAAGCGTACATAATATACACTGTGTTAAAAATAGATTCTAAAGATGCAAATAATTCTTGTAACTAAGTTTTTTTGCAGTCTATCATTCAAGATGTCTTATATTTAATGTATTATGATATTTTAAAACTGCTGTCTCAGGTAAATTGTGCTTGAAGATAAAAAAAAATAAAATAATAAAAAATTAAAATAAAAAAAAATAAATAAAAGCTGACACATGTTTAAACGCAATAAACATTTTTATAGATGAAAATCTAAAATATTTACTTATCATCTATTTTAATTCAAACTGCTTATTTTCATTGGCAATTAGTTAGATAATTCCTAATAATTTATGAATGTCATGCCCGTCTCCTAGGATTTCCACCTTTCAGAACTACAAGGAGCAGAAGTGGAAAAACCTTCAAATGTGATATTTATTTGAATTTCCAATTAGAATAAATAGTACGTAGATGAAGATCCTACAACATATCAAGATTCATTGCTAAAGCACATGTTTTGTACAGAATCTGTGTGTGTGTGTCAAGAAAGCTTACGTAATTATTTTGATAGCATCATGAACTTTACATGTGAAAAAGACACACGGGGTCATATCTTGATAAATTAAGCTAAAATGGATATATTTACAAAGAAATGGTTGAATATTATTAGGACAATTATTGCATGTAAATATATTCCTATAAAAATATCAATATGTAGTATAGAAATGACTGTATAGTACATATAGTATAGAAATGACTGTATAGTATATAATTATTGAAAATAAAAAAAAAATATTGCTGTTTCTAAGAAAATATATCCAATAATGAAAAAATACATTTTCAAAAGCAATCTTTCAAAAGCAATTGATATTATATTTGAATTCCCCACTGCAATTATAGTAAATGGCGTGAATTAATTAATAAAAAGTGATAGAATCAAAGTATTCTCATTGTTCTACGTGAAGCGGATATCTCATGGTGTACTTAATAATAAGTGGATGTTTCCATTTATAATCTCATTAGCGTGATTCTAATTTTCATTGCTTTACAAATATGCTCTCTACAAAACAAGCACCAAATAAAAGTTTTTAAATTCATAAAATATAACACAGAATATTTAAGAATATACTTACAGCATATTATCTATTAATTTATTTAAGTTTTATTTACTTTATGAAATCTTGCTTAAAAGCGCAACATTAAATTTTTAACAATTATTCAAACATTTAAGTAATACTTTTTTTTTATATTTTACTGCATTAGTTTCTTAATTTTATATTGTTCCAAGCTTTAAAGCGCTAAAAATTTTTCATTATTGATTTTGATGAGCCATACTTCCAACATATATTACCTACATTAATTAAAGTAATAAAAAAATTGGAATATATACCAAATATACATTGCACAGAGGAAAATGTTGGATTTTTTCAGCAATTCAGCTAGTAAGCACTTATATTAGCTTAAAATAAAGCGATTTCAAAATTTTTTTATTAAATGTAAAGAAATGCAAACTTTTCAATAAGTTATACTATATATAGTACTTTCAGTAAATAATATAATTTCATTTATGTTTTAGTGATTCATATTTTATTTACGTTAGCTAAGAATGCACTCAATAATCTAACTTATTCTAGTTGAATATCTGGAATATACTTTTATACTATCATATGCTAACACATTCTAATGTTTATTGTAAATTTATTTGTAAAGACTAGTTGAGCTATGAAAATTCAAAACTTAACTTTCTGTTTAAATTAGAAAAATATATGAATTTTCTAGAAAGATGGAAGTAATTTATATAAAAAAAAAATATTACATTAAAATTTTGTTTCAATAGTTAAAACACAATTTTTTTTTTTTAAAAATTAAAATTTAATACATAAAGCTACTAAATATACACTACAAATTAAATCAGCAACATAATTTTATAAACATTCTGAATACAAAAACTTTGTTTATGGTTATATTTGTATGTGAAGCCCAAAAATTGTTTACTGGCTCAGAAACATATTCTTACGAATATATAGTTTGAATTTAAATCCTTTAAATAACAATATTTGAATCTTAAACAAGTCATATGTTCATTAATAATTCAATTTTATTAAAATAGTTTGAGAAACACTTTCCTCTAAGCATCTTGAAATATCATTTAATTTCTAAAACATTATTATGCTACCACGAAAACCTTTGTAGGGTTTTAATACATGAAAATGAGATAGAAAGGGAAATATGCATAAAATGAAGGCATTTGGCGAGTACATCTTTTCCAAAAAATGAATTATTTGAGGCAGAAGTAAAAAGTCAGAAAAGACACAATGGGACTTCTTATTTTTTGAATTTCTTCGATGCTTAAAGTAAGAATAATGTCTGGATCCCCTATACCATTTTTGACAATAAGTTGAGAAAATTCTGTCTTGACACACACACACACACACACACACACACACACACACACACACACACA
>JAPDSC010102285.1:354233-373587 GCA_026290005.1 Latrodectus geometricus | reverse complement strand
ACACACACACACACACACACACACACACACACACACACACACACACAAAAATTACTAATATTTTGTTTTCATCTGGCAATACTCAATATAATAATTTTGCAAACCAAACGATTATGTTTCATATTATTTAGAAATATTTCCGATTTAGAAGAATATATGATCGTTATCTATTTCGGATTTCTATTTTGATATCTTGGCATTATAGAATATCATTATTCTCTTTTAAATGAAAAACATAAATATGTAAGTATACTCATTTAAGAACATTTTAATAATAAAATACTTATTTAAAATTTTATTAATAAATATTAAAGTTAATAATAAATAAGTGAAATTTAATTTCTATTTTCCGTTTAATGAAATATTTTCTATTTTCGGTTATTCTTGCCTATTTTTTCAATTAGCCATACATTTATTATATTTCTCAACTATAAAATAATTTGTATATATAATTTAATTTCCTACTATAATGAATCTCCACGTTGTTTGATTATAAAATAAAAAAATTTAGTTATACAGTTATATTGTAATTTAAAAACGTTTTAACTAAAATTTTAAATTCTAAACTTTAAGTACATTTGAAACTTACTTAAATATTTAAAAACGTTAACATATTTAAGCAAGAATTAAATATTCAAGTATAACATGCTCAAATACAAATAATTATTCATTTATGATTTACATATTTTGCCGGTTATTTGTTATTTCTGTCGGTTATTTGTTATTTACTGGTTGCCGATGCTGGACCACTTATTGAAAGCATTCGGTCCGTATATTGAAAGATATCGGTAAAATAACGGGAAAGCGATTACGTCGGATTTGCCTATACCATTCCAATGCCGAGCCATACATTCGGTCCACATTTATCCGGGGCGGACATATTTTGACGGGTAGTGGTACCGTTTGCCCGTATCGCCGCGATACTACTCTTATCGGCAAACGATTTCGGCCCTTTATGTAAATGACATTTGTGTGTTTGCTGCGAGAATTTTCCTTATTTAAATCCCACTATCGTGAGACTCATGTAAACTTAAATCTTAATTAGGTTTCAGTGAAAGTTTCAAAGAGGATCATTTTGAGAAGATGTGCAATATAAGACGAGGCTTCCTTCCCCATGAATGTAATAGCAAAAAGTGAAAGTCTTTGTAGCAACGCAGACATTTTGAGATATTCCAAAATTGTAAAATACGCGATACTACAAACTTAATCAGATATAGGACAACACTCTTCAAAAAGAGTGTAACCCTGGCTGAAACCAACACATCAGAGATACAAATGCAAATCAATGGATTAATTGAGCATTCATCAGAGTTAGATATCAGCAAGATGAGATTATTTTGCGCATGATGTCAACATGATGTGATAAATGAATTTAATCGGTCCGCAGAACGTCAGTGTATCTTTTTAGTCAGTGTATATATATATATATATATATATATATATATATAATTTTTGTTTAATCTCTATTAATCTCATAGCTATTCATATTTTCCGTTGATATTTAGACTGCCGTAGTAGTTAAGGAAAAATGAAAATATGCGCAGTTACGAACGATCTGCCACTTCCTAAAAAATCATCCAAACTTCCTATTTACTCAAAATGTCTTACGAATTTCAATGTCTCGTGCAAGGAAATAGATTTATTATTCACCTTAATTTGATTCTCCGTTTAGAATATTAGTAATGCATCCAAATGAGTTCTCGGAGAAAATCTTAACCGTTAACAAAAATAAGATATAGGTAATGATCATCTAACGATAGCATGCTATCAATATCAAATGATGGATCCATTTTCAGCCAGATATTTTGTTTCTAGCCTGATTTCCACAATGTGGATGTGCACCGTTTGTGAAATCACAATTTAACTCTCTTCATACGTGGATAAATATATTGCATAGCTTTATTACATACGATTAATTATTATTAATGTAATCATCGTAAGAAATTGAATTTTTTTGTTAATATGCTGGATTACAGCCAATTACTGTAGTTTCTTCTTGGGCTTTTTCAACTGACATTAAACGCCAATATCATTTGAATTTTCCTGATATTTAACCAAAAATATTTTTATTGACATTCAAAAATAAATTTATTTATTTTAATGAAGTTTGAATTTTTCTTCTTTTAATTCTTCTGATACATTAAATGTTGTATTTAATGCTATACTCGTTCATGAATACATTCGTTATTAATCAGAAGCGTGTAAGAATTTTGAAAAATTACAATTTATCAAAGCATAAAAATGTAAGTGTTTAAATATTATATAAAATCATTTGTTAAAACTGAGAAAACGTGAATAAATAGCTAGAAAGGAACAAAAAGAAATCTAATCCCAAAAATAAATGGTAATATTGTATTTATTTTGAACAATTGCTACATTTCCGGATCTACGTCAACACAAATAGCCTCCAAATTAATCTCTGTGTATAGATATTGAAACATACAATTTTTAAAAATTTTATGATTGTACATTCATTCTATACATGTGCTAATTTAAATTATTTTCTGTTATTCTATTTATTATAGCTGACTCAGTTGGTTAATACTCAAACTATGGAACATAAGAAATTATTTTACAAGAAAAACATTTTTACATACTAAGCGAATGGATGAATCTTTGCAGTTATCTAATTCTATAATTTCTTTCCTATGGTTTACTCATTTTTAAGTTTCCCGGTGTTGCTTTCAAGATTGAATATCAGAATGAATAAAACCATCATTTTAAATAGTATTCAATAATACTGTTTTATGGTAAAAAGTCAAAGATGCAGATCTTAAAGGATGGTTCTGATGATTCCCTAATTAAAAATTTTGGAAATATTTCATAACTAATCGAACAAAAGTTTAAAACTATAAGTCGAATAATTCAAATACTACATCTTGTGATTGGTATAATGATTTAAAGGCAAGCAAATGCATTTAATGAACTAAGCAATTGTTACCTTCATAATTTTAACAATGATTGTTAAGACAATATGCATTTTAAATGGGAAACATACTGTAGAACATTAAAAATCATCCATTAAATTTGACAATAGGATCAAATGGTTTGATCTTAGAGTATACTTTTGAATATTATACAAATCTAAAAATTTCTTAACATAATTAATGACAATTTTTGTAATCAGTGATGATAGATCATTTTAATGTTGTTGTCGTGTCAATGAGTAAGTGTGAAGTGCAAAAAACAAAAGGTCTACAGTCCACCAAAAGTCTTGTTGATGAGATCTGCCAGTTCTAAAGCCCGATGGCCATGGAGGATCTCAATTGGTGGAGCTCCTAGTTTGAAGAGGGAGCGGATAATGGCTTGGCAGTTTAAGACATGATCTGGAGTTAGTTCGGATTGAGGGCAGTGCTCGCACAGTTGGGATAGGATTTAATACCAGTTGGTGATATCTTCATGCCCTTGAAATGCCCAGTACGCAGCCGAGCTATTGTGGAAGAGAAGTTTCTTGGCCGGTCTAAATCAGGGATTGTTGCCTTGCCAAAATGATGATCGTAGATTCTTAACCTGGCAACGGTATTTGCGTCTGTACATGTGACTGTTAGAGGTTGCTCTTTATCTCGTGCTTCTTTTGCTAGGGCATCTGCACATTCGTTCCTCTCAATACCCACATGTGCAGGAATCCACTGGAGAATGCATGGAATATTTAGTGAGTAAAGAAGGGTATTAATATTTCCCGTCAGTGCTGACTCACCGTTTCGTATGGCTTCTAGAGCTGATTTAGAGTCTGCGAAAATGACAATTTGTTCAATCGAGTCATCAAAGGGAGACAAATAGAGACAATGGGTAAGAGCCTCTTTAATAGCACCTAGTTCACTAGTGAAGTTTGAGGAAATTTGGCCAGTGTGTATTTTAAGCTTGACATTTTCCGAGGGGTAGAGGATGTAGATTGCGTTGTTGTGGCTCCTGATTTTGTTGGTGAATTTCAGGGTTGCAAGTTTCCTTCTGTTTTCAAGGGAAATGAGGCCACTTTCAAGTTCGGTCTTGATGTTATTAATAGAGGAGACTGCACCAATGATAATCTTTCATGCTCTCTATTGTACTGAATCTAAAGTGTCTTTCACAGACTCAGATGCATGCGCCCAGATGGGCGAGCAATATTCAAGTACAGGCCTGATAACAATGCAGTAGGTATTTTTTAATGTCGATGATCTTGAGCCCCAGTTTGTGCCGCAGAGTTTGCTAAGGATGTTCAGTTTTTTAAGGCCTTTGTATGGCACTGTTTTCAAGTGTTTTGTAAATCTTAGTTCTAGATCCAGTATCACTCCCAGGTACTTAGGATTGTCAATGCGTTGAATAATGGTGTCTTGAACTTTTAAGTCCAGATGGATGGCACTCCGATTTTTCCAATCGGTTGAGAAGATGCAGTAATTTGACTTATTTGGGTTTGAAGAAAGTTTGAGGTCATCAGCTCATGTTGCTATACCTTTCAAACTAAGATTTAGGAATTTCTGAGAGGTTTTTAGATCTCGACTTGTGCTCCAAATGGCAATATCATCTGCGTAGCAGGCGATCTTTATTTCCTTATGGATGTAGGCATCGACAGTGTTCATATAGAGAAGAAAGAGCAAAGGGCTCAAGACAGAGTCCTGTGGCACACCGGCCCATGTTTTACGGGTCCTAGAAAGTATACCATTGTACCTAACATTGAAATGGCGGTCTCTTAAAAAGTCTAATCCATAAGGAATCCAAACAAGTGCATGTCTTTCGATGTCTGCCCTATTGGCAACGTGGACAAGTTTTTGTCGCCAAATTCGGTCGAAAGCAGAAGACAAGTTGAGAAAAACAGCAACAGTTTTTTCGTGGGGTTGTTTCTGTAAGCCATCGATGATTGATTGGCAAAGGTAGAAAAGCTGGTCTACTGTGCTGTGATGAGCTCGGTAGGCTGTCTGGTAGAAGTGTAGTTTTCTCTCTTGAATAAGCCAGTTCATAATTCTGGAGTGAATCATTCGTTCCATAAGCTTGCACAGTGAACTGGTGAGTGATATTGGCCTGTAGCTTTTGCAGTCAGAGGCTTTTTTATCGGCCTTCAGCAACGGGATAATAATGGAGGTTTTCCAAATTTTGGGAAGTTTTCCAGAAGTCCAGGAGAAGATCATTTTAATGAAATCATTGAAAGTTTCTGCAATATAACTTTGAGATTTGTTTTGGATGGCTAATTTACTTATTAATGTAAAATTCATTGGGATTTGCTTACTTTCGAATTATATTTCCTAAAGTGTGTCTAATATCATGTAATTATGATTTTTATCCTTATTTGTTTCTTTAATTCGAAAACTTTTTTTCTCACTCAGTTGGAAAACTACTTTTCATTTCTTTACATTTTTGTTTTTTTAACTTTTTGTTTTTAAATTTTTAAAGACTTTATTTGTGTTCCTTCATAAGTTAAGATTTAGAAAGTGTTCAATTTTATTTTAGGTATTTTCTCACATACAGTATTCTATTTAATTTATCAAGAGAATTGATTTATCTAATTTTGCTAAGAATTTTATAATTATACACAGTATCGGTCAGATATTTCCAGCAATATTAATAAAAGTATCTTTGATCACTTTGTCTTAAAGATTGCAATATTTGGGTTAAGATTACTTCGGTATTAACTGATCAAAAAATAGTTATATAGCTTACCGCTTTTAATTTAATAATCAACTGCCATGTACAACATTAAAAATATTTTCATTTTATCTTGAAATAAAATGAACTATAAATATTAAAATAATTAATTATTTTTGAAAAAAAAATGAAAATTGAGTTTTGTTAGATTCTATAAATGTTCCATTATTTTATAGAACAACTGTATCTCTGATAAGATTGTGAGTATTTTGACATGGAGATATATATTAATACTACTTCATTCTCATCATTTAGAAATGTTTTGAAAACACTATTGTCTGCTTAAAGTAATCTATTTCTTAATATTATTTACTGCGAGAATTACTATTAAATTAAAAATTATTTGTTCATATGATTTCTTTTCTTGCAGTTACAAGCCTTTAGTTTGAAAATAATTTTTTTCTATGAAAAATCTTATATTTTAAATTCTACATTTTTCATTAAAAATAATCATGAATTTTCTTTGATGCATAATCGTGCTTTGCAAAAAATTCATTTCTTTCGGTTTAAGAGGAACAGAATAAGATGTTAATTTTAAGTCACCTGTTTCATTTGCGTTAAAAATTACAATTTGTAAATTATTTCAATAAATTTGAATAACTATTTATTTTTATTAAGAAAATAATTGGATACTATCATTAGTCGTAAATAAAAAGTACGTTGTCTAGAACCAGTTTATTTTTTCCCTGTTCTCAATATTAATCTAATTGTGACAATCAGCCTTTCTGTTATGACAGTTCTAATATTAAGGAGAATGCTGAATAAATTAAATAAACTGTACCAGAGATTCAATAATGTTCATATTTATGTAACAAAATGTTAAAGCATTTTGCATGATTCCTTGAAAAACAGTAATTAGGGCAGGAAAAATATTAAATATTTTATAAAATTTGTAAAAATAAGGATTTTATATTTTTATTGAAATGCCCAAAAAACAAGTTATTTCTTAAATAAGTTTTTTGATGATTAAAATAAACTCCGGCTATGAAAATAATAACAAAAATCATAAGTTTAAAATAATTAGAATACTTATAGAAGTAATATGTGGTTTTATTAATAGTTATAGAAATAGTGGGAAAAATCACAGCATTTAAATAGTCTCTAATTTTTTTTTCACGATATATTTTTATTTAAATAAAGAAGAAAGATATTTCCGTCAATATTAATTATTTATAATTTTATTAAAGGAAATAACTTTATATAAGTTTTTCAAACTGTATATAAAGAAGATTATGACTTATAGAAATATTCAAAAAGAAAGTTATTTACATTAAAATGAATTCTGACAATAGAAGTTGTAACAAAAATCGTGAGTTAAGAATAATTAAAATAATTATAGATGTAATAGTAATGTATTTACATTAATAGTTTTATAAAAGTAATAGCAACACAACATTAAAAATGTCTCCTTTGTATCTTGAAAAATTTTAGCAATTACGAAAGCTTATTATAGAAAAGCTCTTCCAATGAACTGCTGCAAATATTTTTAACCTCCCATTCCGCTCCCCACTACAGCCTTTTAATTTCTTAGATCTAATATTCATGTAATATGTTTGTTTAACTAGATTATGCAACACAGGAAATGCTAAAATATTGGTATCAGAATCAATTAGCTTTTAGATTCAAACTTAAGAAATTAAAAATTAACCCTTATCATTTGCGAAAGAGCATCCATCATACTGTCCTATGATGATATAAATCCTTATTTGTCAAAACAAAATAAAATTATTCATTTTATAATCTTTTACCAATATTTTTTAATTTTGTACTTCTAAATTATTAATTTTTCAATAGTTAGTGTTTAATTTATTAATAATTAATGTCTAAATTAATAAGATTTAAATGGTCTCATGAGTTACCTTTCTTTAATCATTTCAATTTGCATTCATAAAGGGTTCCTTATAACTTAAAAAAATTATTTACGCGTAAAAACCACTCAAAATGTAAATGCATTTTCAAAGTTAAGGACAAATTTGATTTAAGTTTGTAAACAAGAAACATATAATTGAATCTTAATCGTAAAATAAAACAATTACTATGTATTTGTTAGATAAAAATTACGATATATTTTCTCTATTTACTTTTTATTTTTATTAAGGCATTCATTTCGTCAAGCTATTTTCTTAACTGCAAGAATACTTTATTTATTCATTTTTGGGCAGTATTTTTATACTTTTCTATTTTTTTTTTTTTTTTGTAATTGAAAGATTTATTAAATAGGAAAAAGAACAAAGCATAGATTTCGTTTATTTTATTTCCTGTTATTAAACTTCATATCATAACTTAACATTAATTAATTTAATTTTGCATATTACCTATGATTTTGAGTTAAAACTGCATTTCATTTATAAATTAAAAAAGAGAATACTATTATCCCATTAATGTTTCATTAGATATGTAAAAAGTGTTATTGAGGAAATATGTGCCATAATCCATCAGTTTATAAATGTGAAAGGAAAAATTCAAATGTTCATAAGCATGTAATCATTTTCCTTGATATATGATTGTGTAACATAATGTTGATAAACAATGCTTTTGATAGTGTAATATACAGGAAAAAAAGAACCAGTTTACTTAAACTAAGATAATATATATATATATATATATATATATATATATATATATATATATATATATGTGTGTGTGTGTGTGTGTGTGTGTGTGTGTGTGTGTATATATATATGGAAAGTCAATTAGTGAATGTAGCTTATTAAAGATGAATTTCTATCATTATTTAGTATTATTTAAAAAGAATAAGTTAAATGATAAAATATATGTCAATATTTATCAGGATTTGATTAAAGATTTCAACAGTTAATGAAGAATCCATTTTAAAAAGTCATCTTGAAATTCAGTGTTGATTTATTGATTTAATCAAGAGTTACAACTGAGAAAAGGCAAACATTTTGTTTTTTCATTCTTAAATATTTCTAATTATGCTTTCTTTCTAGTTTTTTAATTAAGAAATAAAATTTGGAAAGTCATTAATACTTTGTAATGTTATACGTTAAAAATTATTTTTTTCTTCAACAGAACACTTAGCGTGGAAAACAATTCTATTTCGTACAATAAAGTAGCACACATTAAAAGTTCAATAACAATTTTAATATTTTACTGAATTGGTAAGAGTTAAAGTAGGAGTTGGTTTCAAAAAAGTTAAATAAAACTTTTTTTTTCACATTTCCCTTTTGAAAGCATCAGAAATCTATTCACTGTTTCATGCATTTAAATTTATTTTACATTTTATTTCTCGCGTTATACTGAATCCTTGTTCTTAAATGTATTATCGGCGTTTTTAAATTCAAAATGTCAGTTGCAGCCTCAATTATAATGAAAACTATTCCTTAAGAATATAATCTATTTTTAATAAGCCATTATCTTACTTATTTAAACTTAATAAGTCCTAATTATTACTTACTTAGATAAATTTTTATTTTAATTGAATTTAAATGAAATAACCTGTCTTTTACAATAAGCCAATATCCTTGTCAAAAATAATTACTCTTAACAACATGTTGTTGGAGAGCTTGTTTCAGACAACCTGTTTATGGGCCATAAGAAAAAGAGATAGTATTCAGAGTACATTCCAGGTATTTGTTGCTTTGTGAAATATCAAGATGTTATTCAGCGTCGCTTTTTACGACTGCCTAGGGCTTAGGGAAATATGATTTCTTACTTTCCAAGCTACGGGCTCGTAAAGTTTTGTTAAGGCAAAGTGCTATAAAGTTCCGGTTAACAAGAAATTTTAAGAAGTGAAACGGATAAATAAAACTGTGTTTTCTTCTTCCTGTCATAAAGAAAACCCTGTAGAAGCTCTTAGGCGCTGTTTTGGAATCGATCCCAAGAAGCAAGAGAATCACAGATTTTCTTAACTTTGCAAAGTTGATCTTAAAATGAGACATATATAAGATTTTCATGGGTTTTGTTTTCTCTTTTATAACAAGAATAGATCTTTCTACGACTTACCAATGTTTCACAGTAAAATTTACAGTGCAATTTACAGTTTATTTTATCATTAGTATACACACTGCTTTTTTTCAAGTTTTCAAGCTTATGTAAAATTTTTAATTAAGAATATTTGGTATCAATTTCCATTCTTAAATAGTTTGATTAATCATTTTATTTTTACACCTAGATTCTAGACCAGTTGAATTATTTGTTCGCGATAAATAACACCATTTTGCAACAAAATTTAAGGAGAAGTAACTTACCTAGAAATAAGTTAGCTATTTACCATATATGAAGTTCCACTTAAAATATTCCTTATTGTTTAGAACACAACATATGCATGGACAGAGATTGCAGTAATATATGCTCTCTTATAAAAATTTTAATTAAAATTCACTATTAGCAAAAACTGAGTTAATTAGAAGCTAGAAACTGAACTTGAATTTTAGATAACATATTCAAATTTATTGTAATTTAAATCATTTTGTGTTTATTGCATAATTACAACACATGAATATGTAGTTATGGAGTACCAAATATTTATACGTTTGAATAAACAAACAGTTTTTTACAATATTATTTAAGAAATGTCTTGAAATCTTTTCTGTTAACTATACTTTCATGTGTGTCAATAAAAATGGATTTATCTTGTTTAATTAGCTTAACGAGATTTCTTAATTAAATTAAAAACTTGTAAATAAACTCCTAATTTCAAAATAAAAAAATCCATTAAAATATTTGTATTTGTTATTTTAACAGATTGTTCTTCTTTTCAAAAATGCAATACATCTTGCAAATTGAACTCTGTCCTTTTTTCAAACAGATAAATAGTTTTACAAAAAATTAAATTTTTAAAGGGTTTTTAATATTCAATTATACATAATAACAAGTGCTATCGTATTTTTGACTCAATCAAATGATTTTTCAGGCATAATTTTCAATTATAAAAGCTCACTGTGAAACACAAATATCAGGCAACATAGCCCCAAGGTAAATTAAAAAAAGTTCTTTTTACATATAGTTGATTATTTTAAATTCCTCTACAAAACATTTGAAGAACAATGAAGTTTGAAAGAATTTATTACCATTAAAAAACAAAATTAATATTTTACCTCTTTTAATAATTTGGAAAAACTGAGTTGCATCTCCATAAATTTTATCATCACAGGCGAATAATTGAAACTTATCTGCATACAAAATATTTTATTATAGTATCATCTATTTGAAATTTAAGTTCGTTTATGATTACATAGGCTTGGTAAATTAAGATATTGTTATTGTTTAAATAGAAAATCAATTTTCACAAAAACCTAAGAGACAACGAAATGTGAAATTAAAAAAAAAAAAAAAAAAAACTTTATGATTTATCTTGTGCATATTTGTTTTTTTTTTTTTTTAAATTCAGCTTGAGAATCATCTGAATTATTACTTTTTTATACCATAAAATTGTATGTTTTTTTATTTTCAGAATTTTATAAACGCATCAGATTAGGATGGCATACAGAGCTTTTCAGTAACTCACATTTTCAAATAAATGTATATTTAAATGGCAGAGAAATAAATGGTTCTGAATTGTGTCTATTTTCCAGAATCAATTTCCCAGCAAGCACAGACTGCCGGCTGAATGCCGTGCCGCTGCTGGCCAAGCCGGTTTTCCGATGGTCACGGCAAGCCGTTGATGGTTGTTCGACGGCTCCGGCCATTACGACCACGGGTATATGTTGTCCAAAAGAAACCGGGCCGGAGCTGGTTGATAAATAATGGGCCAAAATATTCATGGCCTTAAAGTTGTTGGCCAGCAAAATTAAGACAATTAGTTTTTATAATTATTTTTAATTTTATTGAAAAAAAAAAACTATTCTCTTATAAAAACAGTTTTTCTGTTATATTAATAAATTTTACAGGTAAATCAGTACTTTTTAACTCTTGAAAACTATTTTTAAGCAAAAATAAATTTTGACTGTTTATTCTTCATACCGCGTGACAGTATGACGTCAATAACTTTCAAGTGCTTGTGTCAGCCATTAGTGTGAAATGGCGAAGTTTACAATATTGTTTCAGTGTGGTAAAATAAGTGTGAGACAATGTAAATGTTATTGCTTTTATCAGGATAGAAATGTTATTTAATCAAGACTAATGTATCTATTATATATTGCAATATTTAACACCTTAACCGGCTATCCCGACTTAAGTCGGGCAAAAATTTCTGTGCGTTTACCGGCTATCCCGAGCCCCTTGGTAGGGGCAACAGGCTTCACTGCAATGCTTCAAGTTCAACCCCCAGAATTGACGGATTGCCGTGAAATCGCAATTTGGAAACTCCCTCACTGAATGTTTACGGTTGATTTAACTAATGCGAGCGTAAATGGAAAGAGCTGAGAGAATTTTCAGAATCCTCTGCTTCAAGGAAACAACAGTTTTATTATTACGTTTTATTTTTCTATATTTATTCTCATTTAAATTTTATAGTTAGAAAATAAGAAGTTAGATAATTATTATTAAAATTAGACTTGTTAAATAAGTAATACATTAAATATTTATTTTTTAACTTTATAAGCGAATTTAGCATTTCAAACGATTCTGCAATGGCTTTTTACATAGTTCTTTTATATTTAGATTTTATTAAAATTAGATTATATATTTTGTTCTGTGAACACTTAATTCTCGTGATCTCTCAGGTTTTAATTATTTTCCCATTATACCTAATTTTAATTCAAAAATTGAATAATTTGTTAGTAGAAATATCATTAAATGCTTATATATTTTCATAAATAATTGAAAAAAATGGAAAATTTTTATCTTAATCTTCGTTTTTTAAAATAGGTTTTTATGTAAATAAAACAATAGAGATTACATCACTTTTTGTTGAACGTTAAAACATAGCATTAAAAATTTAATTATCCTCTCAAATTTGATTTTAAAGTGATTAATATATTTAAATTTTTCTTCATAATGAAATCATTTTCATTGAAAAAAAATATTTATGAATTTCATAATATACATATACATTTATGAAAAAAATAGATATAAAGTTTTGGCATGAAATATACATTAACTGAACACATTTACAAATATTATAAATGAAAATATTTGCAAATTCATGTTTTAATTATACTTTTAAAGTTTATTTTATTATAATTATAACAACCAATTAAAAATCTGGAAATAAAACGAGAGTTATAAAACAGTAAAAATATAAATCTTAACATTATGAAATTAATTTTATTTTTATATCGTAACATCTCGTTAATATTTTTTGTTTGAAATCAAATATTCAGATTTTAAAAAGTACGGTTTTAAAGCAATATTCATTTTCCAAAATGTACAGAGTTTTCACCATTTTTTAGGTGATTCATTATTTTTTCTTCTATTATCACTATTTTTTCTTCTGTGAAATGAAGATAATTTGTAAACTATCAGTCAAATTATAAAACTAAATAGACACCATATTTTAGAACCTAAATTTAGGTAAAATACTTTTTTACCGATTTATTGTTTATCTGCAGAATTTTTGATAGTACATAAAATCTTTAAAATAAATCATGCGCGTTATATTTTTAGGCACTTTCTTTTAATCTTTCTCTAAATTTACCACTTGTAATCATTTTCATTTTAAAACACTTATTTTTAGTGAAGAGAAAATATTTTATTTAGAAGTAATATGAATACGTGAAAAAATGTGATATTGATATATTCTATATTAAATAATTACTTATTAGAATACTATTGTAAATAAAAATATTAATGTTTCTCCATATATATTTTTGCTTTTATTCTCCTTTGAAAAACAAATTTTCATGAGAGACAAACTGTTTGTAATATTTGTGCAAAACAATTCAAGAAATATTAAAAGATATAATACAAAAAAATATATACAACATGGATTCTCGTACGGAAAGATATATTTTATATAATTAGAAACAAAAATTATTTGGTACTAGGAATTAAATATGAAAAATTTACAGTCACAAAATTTTTTACCACAAATTCAACTGAAGTCAACAATATACTGCATACTCTGAAGTATATTATTATGCAATTAAGTTAGCTTTTTATATTTTTTAAATTATTAAAAATATACAATTTTTTCTATATACTTCAGTTTGTATGTATTAAAGCACAACAGAATCATTTCTTTTAATGATTTTGAAAATTATTTCAGGATTTTAGAAATATAGTGTTGATTTTGAAAAGTATCTGCAGTGAGTAAAAGCTAATAATAATTAGACAATAAATTAACTACTTCTTACAGCTATTTAAAATCATGACAAGTATAACTATCGGGACACTACAAAAATAGTTTTTTTTTTTTTTATTTTATTCAAAATAAATGAAATAAATTAAATTTCCTATAGAATAAAATTTTCAAAATAATTTAATAAAATTAATATTTAATGTAATAAATTATTATAACAGAGACATGTCGACATTTTTGAGCAGAACATACGAAAGTAAACTACTAGCACTTGTGGTTACTTCATCTGACAGCGATTGATGGACTTCCTGGCAGTAAGTCATTAAAATGCGATTATTGTGAGGTGGTCTAGGGTAAAGCGGAAATACGTCCCATCAAGAATTAGAGGCTCTTGTATTCTTGACAAGCTCTAAAGGGGGAAAAACTTGCTTTGCAGTGAAAGCCAAAACTATGTTGCCACCACGAAGCAAAAACGAAGCACTTTCTTCACGGAACCCCAGACGGTTAAGGGGTTAATACCTTGCTTGGAATATTTCTGAAACTATTGATGACATGCTAACAAGAAAACGACATTCGAACCGTTGTATTCTTTTTATGTTTTTGAATATACCCAAAATAAAAAAAAGTATCGAGTACAGAAACATTTTTTCATTGCATTTGAATTTGATTAAATAAATAATTTAAATTTATTTTACAAACCTAAATTTTAATAATTATTAAGCTATATAAGGGAACAATATGATTTTAACTTAATCAATTGTTCCTTTATAACAATTGTTAAAATAAAAATATATTAGAAATACTTAAAGAGAGAATTTCTGTTTTGAATTTGAGTTAATTCTAATTTTCAAATTCGCCTTACAATTTTAAAATAATAATAAATTTTCTTTAAAATATTGCATTTGTAAATGGCATGAATATTATATTGTTTTAATATATTAAGCATAATTAGGTTGATCTTTCATAATCAGGATAACTGTCGAACTTGTCAACTGTTTTTAATTGTGTGATATCCTTTTGAATATTTCACAGCAGGCATACACTAAAATGAACAGTTTTGATGGTAGATACTTTTTTTATTGGCATTTTGTGTTTATTTTTTTTATTATCAAAATTTTACCATCAAATGATTAAATTTGAAAACCAGATCAAATTATTCAAAACAAAGCTTTTTATTTAACATGCTAGGTTTTGTGTTGTCAATCATAAGAAATCCTCTATTTTATGAAGAAAACAAACGATTTGACTTTATAATTTTATTTACCAATTAAGCCTTTAATATTTTTAAAATCAATATTTCAAATTATTGCCTTAACATGCTGTACGTGCTCACAAAATTGGTTGCAAATGATTTTCAGAACAAAGTTTAGAATTCTTATTTGATATTTTGAGTGATTCAAGGAAATGTAAGTATATAATATTTTTCTTGTTCTATGTTTGTGAATTGGACTCTTCTATTTTATTTCAAAAATGTGAATATTCTTGTTGCCAAACAAACAAGTTGGTGTTAACTTTTCCCTATTATGGAAGATTTACTCCATAAATATTAAGAGTGCAAGAATTTTAAAATATTTAATTATAATAAGTGTTAATAAAAGTTATTCAATCAATTGTTTTATACTTTTAAATTTTTTATGTGTAATTTTTGTTACTTAATCTGTTAGGTAAGATTATTAAAATATACAAAGAGTAATAAAATTAGTATTAATTTAGCATTGTTTCTTTCTTTTATTATTTCTTTTTTGAGACCTCTTGCTAAAAACACTTTTGTTAAAAAAATTGCTTTTGTCAATATTTGATTTAAATATATTTTACTGCAAGCTGACCATTATATTTTCCCTTGTAATAATTCAATTATAAAATTTAAAAATTTTTTCTATATCCGCTATGGACCAGTTGATCATATCGTTTCTTGTCAATATATAAATACAAAAAAAAAAAAAAAAAAAAAAAAAAATCTGACGCCAAACAACCTTTCATTTGGAATACATATTTTCCATTAATTGAACTATATCTACACAGATGAAATGCAGCAAGCATTGCAAAACTAATTCTATTAAGATTCTGCTGTAATCATGGCCTATATTTCTGAAAATAGCCTCTTCCTGTGTATTTTTGTTTTTATTTTGAAAAAGACTGCTTTTCTGAGTTCAATATCACTACACTCAGATTCCAAGTTTTTAGATGTTGTCTCGATTTTAATATTATAACTTCTGAAAGAAGGCAAAAATATAATAATGAACCAGGACGACTCTGTAAGTGAATCAGTTTTCTCATTGCCAGTAAGTAATAACGCATTCTTAAAGTAACTATATGTATCTAAAAAATTAAATATACAATAAATTTAGAAATATTGCTGAAATTAATAAATTGAATACCAAGTATTAATTTCTGAGATATCTTAAATATACATTTTTTATATGTATTTGAGTTAAATAAATTTAATTTTTCATCAGAAATTTAAAATTTAATTTAAAAATTGTGTAGTTTCTGAATATGTGAATTACTAAGCTGTATAAATAATAATATTGTAGTGCTAACAAATATAGCCTTATTTTATCTCTCATTTCAAAAAATCACTTTTTAATGAATGATAAAAGGAATACCATGAAATCATTTACTTTGAAACATTTGATAAAAAAAGCAAGTTTTATAATGTTTTGGTTAGTGTTTGTTATGATGCACATTTATTGTAAGCCCTACTGATGAATGTAGAATCAAATTTATTTTGTAAGATTCATTTTAATTGTCTTTTAATTTGTACCTATTAAAATTAGGTCAGAATCAATAATGTTATTCCTAGCAATATTTCACTTTTATTTTATTGAAAGCATTAAATTTATATGAATTAAAAGTTAAGTAAGGCTTTTTTTTGCAAAAAATTTATAATTTCACTATCAAACTTTAAAACGAAATTTTATGTAAATTATTTGTGATGTAAATTTGCTAAGCAACAATTAAAATGCTTGCATTCAAAATTAGTAATGACATAATTTTTTCCCATAGATCAGAGAAGCATCACTTGTAAGGGAAAAAAAAAAAAAAAAGGTTGAAATCAGATTTTCTCAGAAACCGCTTAGAAGATTGTGAATTTGTCTTAAAATCCAGAGGTACATTCTTAATTATTTAATTTTGTAAACTTTATTTATCTGTATTCCTAGTTCATTTGTAAAGAATGGTTTTATTATTTCAGAATATGTGTGTGTTTCTTTGAACTATTAAATGCCGAGTGTATGTTATAACGTTCTTTTTATATAATCTTGAAAATGTAGGATTCAATTGAAAACATTGTTTTGAATTTTTAAAGTCAGGTTTTAGAATTTCTTTTACTCATTTAATTGAAATTACTTTCAGTTAACTCAATTATTTGTCATTATTTTTATGTCCAAAAATAATTGCCAACTTGAAATTAAAGCAAAGTACTTACATTAACGAACAAAATTTTTCAATATAAGGCACTATTTTAGTTCTTTTCCAAATTAAGAAGGTCCTTTATAATAATTTACTTGCTGCCTCTGCTTAAATTATTTAAAAATTTATGAGTCGCTTTTTAATTCTAATAATTCCTGACAAAAATGCTTTCAGAATGTTTCCATGCATTTTTAATTATTGTTAATGCAATTATAAAAATATATCGGCTTTTTTATGCTTAAAATAAGTGTTCCATTTTTTAAACTTTACATGATACTTTTATTGCCATATTTACTTTGATCTCTTTTAGCATACAAGATCTAATAATTTAGGCTAATAATTACAGTTAAGAATGGACTACACCACTAAATTTAACATTAAGATGAGAATCAAAACCATAAACTGTTGAATTTATGGTTACTTACTATAACCATTCTAATGATTAGCTTGTTATGTGTTGGTTGTAAATTTAAGTACATGTTTTTTTTTAAGTAAAAACAATTCTTTTAGGTTCCTTTTATTTTCTAGATATAATTGCAAATATAAATAATAATTTACTTGATTTTTACGTATAATTTCATGCTCAACTCCAACGATTTGAAAATTGCTTTAAGAAATATTGTTAAAAAAAAAATAAAAGTATCTACGAATTTTAATATTTATAATACTATTAATACTATTTATAATATAATCAAATTCTTTAAGGAAATGCAAATATTTGAAAATTAATCTGAACACAGTAATATTTTGATAATTGCTTTATTAGCTTACTTCAGTAAGAGCTGGAAAATCTTTTTCTTTTGACTTATGAGTCTTCTATATAGGTAACTAAATGTTTGTTATCATATTCTCCTGCTTTTCTTCCACATTTTTTCTTAATATTAACTTTTGCAATTTTTAGTAAACATGAATGCTGAATGAAAGTTTTATTTTTGTAATGTAGTTAAATTGATTTCATTATGTTTTATAATATATCTTCCCTTAAAATCCTTCAGTCTGTTGAATGGTAACTCTTTTCAATATATAATAGTCAGTTCTTGAAAACTGTTTATGTATATTGATGCTTTATTTAGAAAACTTAGTTCTTGTAAAACTTTTAAGCAGAAAAGAAACAACCAGTCTGATTTGACTACATTATTTGTTATTTAATTATTTATGTATTACTTGTTATAATGGAAGGAAATACTTACTAAGTGTAAGCAATCAGTGAGAAGCTCAAATATTGAGACATTTCTTTCATTGTTAAAATAAATTATAAATATTTATGACTGAAATTCAAAATGGTAACACATTCAAAAATGTAATGTAAAAATATAATTTCTAACATTTACTTAAATATGAAATTCTCAATTTATTTCATTATTAAAATTGTTTTTTTAAAAATTCTGTCAAGAAAAACAATGTACTACAATTATCATTATTAAAGTTCCTTCTTTTCTATTATTAAAATTTAAATGTTTTTTATTATACGTTATTTTTTTAAAAAAATACAAAAAGCAAATTGAATTTATCCTTTTTATTGATAGAATTGAATTTTTATTTTCATTTTGTGTTCGATAGCAATATGATTATTCTAACACTACCCAGCGCATAATAGAAGAATAAGTAAGAAATTGACTCCAAAATGCTCCAGGAGGAAGAAACAAAACTTTTAAAGGGAAAACTGTAAATAAATAATATGAATTGATTCATGATTGTAAATTAAAAAAAAATTATACTATATCTCGTCTTGTTCTAAACCATTATTAATAAAAAAAGTATTATGTGTCATAATATGTTATTTATTTAATCTAAAAAATTCAGTGTTAAGTGCTTTACAATAAATCAATGAAACAAATACCTTAATTAAGTTAGAATGTTTTGTATATTTAAATGCTTAATGTTAAGCAATCGATTGAAAATTGCTAAGCAATAATTAATAATATTAAAAACTAACTAATTAGAAATATTAAAAAGAAAAACAAAAATAGCCATTTAAAAAAAATCTGAAGAAATTATTAAAAAAATATCACAAATAATATACATTTTTATGTATAAATTTCAAAAATAATCAGAACAAATT
Source organism: Latrodectus geometricus (assembly GCA_026290005.1). Lineage (NCBI taxonomy): Eukaryota > Metazoa > Arthropoda > Arachnida > Araneae > Theridiidae > Latrodectus > Latrodectus geometricus. Next base: position 354,355 of record JAPDSC010102285.1, on the reverse strand, counting down.
AGTAAAAAATGATTCTAAATAATGTATATATAAAAATAAATTTATGAGAAAAAATATTTTAAAATAAATCTAATAAAATATTATATATATATATTAATTATATATATATATTTAAAAAAAAA
>JAPDSC010102285.1:325377-354133 GCA_026290005.1 Latrodectus geometricus | reverse complement strand
TATATATATTATGAAATAAATGTGCATTTAATGATGCACTTGCTTATTAAGAAGGAAACTACTTTTCCTAAATAACCAAAACAGATTCAATTTTAATTTAATGCAATATTATCTTCACAACATATAAACAATTAGTAGATGAAAATGAATAAATATTTTATTTTTATTTGTAGAAACAAACTATAATTTATAATTGGCTCTACGTTGGTAAAAGCAACCACTGCTGGCCAAACGGCATAGGGCCGATAGATAACCATTAACGGCAATTACATGGGCCACAAGCAGCCAATACGGCATTGCTGGACAACCAGCGTTGTGCCATTAGCGGACCACCATCAATGACGACAACCTCTTTATTGACGGAGCCGGCGAGGCCAAATAGTGGCGGGCCGCTGGTGGTCCAGACGGCTCGCTTCAGCGGCCCGATGAATACCCGGCATGTTTGTGTTTGCTGGGTTCAAACTGTAATCGATTTCCTAAATGTTACTAAAATAGGATTCAGACTCCTTTTCAAATTAACAACAATAACCAAATGTAATAATTTTTATGATTGAGTTATGTATATTTAAGAACGTTTCTTAGTACTTTTAAACGTTTCTAAGTACTTTAAAAACAGTAAAATATTTCTCCAAAATTTCTAATATAAAATTTTACTTACATTGTACATAATAATGTACATATATTTACTAATTATCAGGATTAAATTTGCAGTAATGTATGGTATATACTAGGATTCAAAACTTAAAATTGCTTTATTGGTTTGCATATAACTTAAACAAATATATCTCATATTTCAGATTAATGATGTATTATATACTCTTCACTTCTAAATAAATTAACAGAAATGAATTTTTGTACTAAATATTTTTCAACTCTATAAGTATAAGAAATTTTAATTGCAGTGGTTTTTTTCAATATGGTATCAGAGTACAATTGCTTCATTATTTTCTTAATTAATTATTATTTTTTATCCTATTTTTTAAACATTTCGTTAATTCTCATCTTTGTTTCTGATTTCATTTAATAGTGTCCTGATTTTTACCGTTTAGTCTTATAGTTAATGGGGATCGCATTAAAGTGGATAATGAAATAGTTTAGCTAACATCTTGGAAGCTTTAAGTTTCTTCAAGTATAATTTAATAATATAATTTTACAAGAAGCAGAAAGCAAAAGTAATTCTTGTGCCAGCTTTTTTGCATTAGAAACAATAAATGAGGACATTTATTCAAAGAAACTTTCGTGTGTATCCGTTGAACTGTAAATAAATAATACGTATAAAACAGTACCACAACAAAGTAACAAATAACCATTTTAATGTAAATGGTGAGAACAATTTAGTAGGCACTTGAATCTATATTATTTCATAGTTAATTAAAAATAACTTTCTGATAAAAATTTTAATAAATAATAGAGTAATACTCCCATGCAAAATATTACAGGGATCACCATTTTCAACAGGATGCAATTAAAAAAGCAGATTAACATTTCTCCTCAAATGTTATTTTTTTAAGATTTTCTTCGGTGTTTATTGAAACAAATTGAAACTTTTACAAACCTTTCTTCCTCAATTTTAAATATATACTATTTTATAATGTACAGTAATAACCACTGAGGCTTAAATATTAATTTTACTCAATAATATTTTTTCTTAGTGGTCCAGATTAAATTACCCTTTAGAATGACATTGAGAGAGATGAAAGTACATGTACTTGATGACATGACATAAATTTGCTATTAGATACGATGAGAGATACAACAGGAATTCTTTCTAGAACAAACGCTTGTTGTTCCCAGATAACTCAGTCATTGTTTAAAAAATTGTATTAAATTGTCTATAACAATCTAACTTTTTTCGTAACAAAGCTATAAAAATTATAATGACTTATATTTTTAAAAAGATTTGGCCATTCAGGCCTAAAGAGTGATTTCTAATTGATATATCTTTCATTTAAAAAAATAGGCGTAAAATTTCGACATAACAACCAGAATATTTTTTTTTATTTTATAATTTGGAGTTACCGTTAGCATTTCATGGCGGTATATGAAATACAATATGATTTACAAAGAATTCTAGAAAGCCCTTGAATATGAGATCAGAATGCGCTCCATGGTGATCAATGATCATAAGTTCCCAGTTATGAAATCAAACAATTTACTGGCATATGGATTATATTTCATAACAACTGCCTATTTTAAAACACGTTTTTAAAAATTCTGCGCCGTGGATTTCATTGTATCTAAGAAAATAAAATTTGAGTAAGGATTATTTTTTAAATAAATGAATTTGAAATCAACTAATTAGTTAAATTTTCAGAAACATTCGTTTTAAAGTAATTTTTACTATTACGCGTAAAATTTATTTTAAGAAATCCTTTTCTATAAAATTTGAAAACACAAAATTGTGCGTATAATTTCAATAAATTATTTAACGATAATAATCATTTTAGCATATAAGTTCAATAGATTGTCCTTTTTGGACCTTGCGCCACAAAATCCTACCAACAAAATGACATATATGTTTAATATGTTAAAAGAAATCAATCAATTAAATAATAATCTGAAAAATAATAAAAATGTAAAATTACAGCATACAATCAAGGTATTGTTGTTTAAAAATGTTTATAAGTAAACAATGAAATACGCAAGTAGCATGTGTTTTAGTACTTACTAATTTAACCAGAAACTGGACTACAAACAGTCATCATCAAAGATAAAAAAAATATTTTTGGATGATATTGAGTAAGCAAAATTAAATTTAATATATCAGAATGCTATTTTTTTTCCTGCTATTTAATGAGTTAACCCTCATCTAGAACTTAACCTTCACCTTAATTACTCATCTCATGGAAACAAACCACGGAAATTTCAACTAAAATATATTCTTTTAATAAAACTAATTCATTTCACACACACACACACGCACACACAACACAAAAAATTAAAATTAAATCCCTCTTTTTAACTGAAATAAACAATATAGTATTAATTATTTAGTACTCATGTTAATTACTGCAAAAATGTTATATTCATTAATAAATAATGTTCTTTTAATAATTTTATTCTTATAAATCCTTGTACGTATAAAAATGAACAATACTATGTAAACCAATTCGAGGAAGTTCCCTCACTAACATGTTTCCTATCGTTTAGCTAATTGAACTTTTCATCGTTTTTCCCCCTCTCTCGTTAATTAGGAGTTGAACTTAAATAAAATTAGAAATGTTACTATTCTCATTTCAGAATGCGAAGGAATTTATGGATTCGGTAATTAACTTGATCATTTTACTCTTTTTACTCTTCATCTTGTCACCCATTTGCCAACGGGACCGAATTTGGAATTATGGCCACTTCATTTCAACAAACTCGAAAACTATTTATTTCCTGAACCATGCTAGAAATTCTTCATTATTTTCATATGGAATATCCGCAGAGTATCTGAATTATAAAGCTTGCATCCCGATTGATTGAATTTATGTTTGTTGTTAGAAGATTATGCTGGAGCAAAATACACAAATAATACATTTATTTTTAGATATGTTGTCGATATCACTATTTTATAGAGTAGCATGTTTCATGGCAAAGGTTTCTTAAAAATCTAATGTTTAACTGACGAAGATTTAGTTTCAAAGAAAAATTACCAATCAACAATTTCGATTTTGCTCACCTCAAATTTTAACAATAAAAAAATAAATATTTTGATTAATGAAGGAAATAAAGATTTAGAGTTTTAGGAAATAATTTATTACAGTTAAATTCTAATTTGACATTATAGAAGGATTCATAAAAAGTTTATTATTTCTGGAAAGTTGGTAAAAAGAAAATAATTTTTTTAAACTTTTAATTCGGAAGCAAATAAATAAATTTTTATTAGAATATTTTTGCTCGGCACAAATTTACTTCTATTTACTTACAGTAATTCAAAATTACATTCATCTTTTATTTAAATAAATCAAAGCAAACTGTGAAAATATATTCTTCCTTCTTCTCAACCGTTATTTTCTAGAAATAACAAAAAAAAAACTACATTCATTATTCAGTCATTAATATTTTCTCACTAAAATTGTGCATTTATGCTTTCAGAACAACCAAATAAATTCAGAAAATTTTAAGTAAAACTTAATAAAAATTTATAAAATCTCTAAGCAACTACAAATTTTCCTTACATAAGGATATTTGTCAGCAATGTTTATCAGAATATGAAAGAAAAATCCCCTAAACCAAGAAAATTGTTTCAAATGAGTATTATAAACCGAGATTTTCAACATTATTTTTGTTGTTATTATTTTAAAAAAAATATTATTCTATTATCTAAAAAGAATGGAGAATTCCTTCATTTTAGGTAAATAACAATTAAATGAGACTTACTTCTTTAAAATAGTGTCTTTAACCAATAACTTGTTCAGCTGGGACGATAATCTTTGGCATGACAGAAACTCTTAAATTAAAAAATGGAAGTAAAATATTCTTAAAAGATGTATATATTTATTAATTAAAAATATTATTCATAAAATTATAATTAATATTTATTGAAAATATAACATTGCAGCTGTTTGTTTCGGCGTTTCATTCTCTTGCAAACGGCTAATTGAATTTCTACTCAGAATTAAAATATTCGTAGCTTTAATATTAAATTCACTCTACGAATCTCTTCGAATATGTATTCTAATAACCTTTTTATGAACATCCACTGAAATTTTGAAAATCCAACATCTACTGAACGTCAAATTTAACCAACAACCTTGATTTAAAGCCAATAACTAATTTTAAAAATTGCATTTTATAAAGAAATTACTATTTTTTTGACAAGAATGAAAAAAAAAAAAAAAAAAAAAAAAACATTGAAAATGAAACAACACTGGGGTAGAAAAAATCAAAAATATTTTACGCTGTTAAAGTTGAATGTGTTTTTAGGAGATTTTACGCAAAAGTAAACTACTTTAATATTTTGTAAGGAAACACATAATATTTATGGATCTTCTTGCTAGAATCAGACGTCTCTTAATATTTGATTCAACCTTGTGATTTTAAGCATACTAAGTCTTTTTGTGAAGTAAACGGTATGTTAAAAAAACATTGATTAATTTTTTATTTATTAAAAGATTGTCCTTATAAATCTTAGAACAACTATGTGTAGATATTCTGTTTAAAAGTGTATAATTCTCTCTATTTTTTACGACAGAAATGCAAAAAATGAAAATAAATCACAAAAGAAAACATGTAAAACAGCATTTATTCAAAACCATTTGAAACTACATAAAATGTTCGTGTATAATTTTACGGAAACATTAATGGGGTAATACATACACATTATAGAATCAAATAACTTCAGCCAAAAAAACAAGCATTAATTTCTGTAACAGAGTGCGTCAAATAACATATCTACATACAACAATTATTATTTGCTACAATAAGTATTTAGAAATAATTAAAATGCACAAAATATATCAATACATTTTTATTTATATTCGTTTATATTTTTCAAAAGTATCAATAATCTTATACTAATTGATTTATTTTTCAAAATTTTCAAACTCAATTTATTAAAATATATGAAAAATAAGCAAGCAATATTCCTCTTAATAATACCATTATATGATTGTTTATTTAATAGATTCTGCATTAGACAAATCATCTTGGAATAAAATAAAGAAATCATGCACACGTTTAAAACAAAAATTGTTAAAGAATTGTCAAAAAATTAATACAAGTATAGAAAAATGAAAATTATTTTTTTAAGGAGAACAACGCATTTATTTCGAAACGATAACGAATAAATGAAAAAGACAAAAATGCCAGGAAAGAAACTACCCAGTTTCTAATAATTTGATGGAAATCGTTAAAATCAAACTTACTTGATTATTTCATGAATATTTTCACCGTTTACTTTTAAGAGTGAAATCGCAATGACATTACAAACCAGCTAAAATGCCTTTCCATCACTTCTTTAATCTAACCAGCACAACGTTGCAAACATTTCTATTCAATTGCGTACCTCTCTCAGGCCCGATTAGGTATAACAAAATTTAGTAAAAAGATAAAAAAAAAAAAAAAAAAAAAAAATTAGTCTAACTGATGTTCAAGTTTATTTTATAAATTTTTTAACTCATTAAAAGTATTCAAAATCTGTTTTTAAAAATAATGCAAAAATGCTTGAGAGAAATATTATTATAAAATGAGTGTTCTTAATGTTATGTTAATTACTCATCAAGAATTTATTTTAAATTCTTAAAATCACATGCAAGTTATGAGAATCATTAAATATTCATTATTCGTATTGCTAAACTGCAGTTAGTACAATTTCGGTAGATCAAGAATTGTTTTGAAAGATCGAGTGAAAAAAATAAATATAATATTTAGAGTTTTGTAATACTTAATAATTATTTAATGTTGAAAATAAGAGCACCATATGAATTGGATAATTTTAAGCAATAGACATTTATAACCTATTTATATAAATTATCAAAAGAAAAAATTTTAAAACATAAGTTCGTGTACTTTATATAACACTAATGTGAACAGAACACTTGGTGCGATCTATGAAATATTCTATTTACATAATACATTTGTTTTCTCCAAAGAGTGATTAATACCACAATACATTCTATAATGAATGTATTAGAAATGATTTTTTCTTCTTTGCTTGAAATATCTGTGGTCAGCTCAGGGTCCTTTTCGTCAAATAGAGTAAAATTAGCAGCCAGTATAAAGAAGATGATATACTATAAGATAAAGCTAAAAAAAGAAAATTGTTCATCTTGAGGTATTTATGATATAATTTTTAGAAGTAATAATTTATCAGAAGTTAAACAGATTTAACATTTTATATGATATAAATAAACGATAAAAACTAAAAGAAATAAAATAATTAATGGAAATAAATTATTTAATCATATTCTTAATAACGTGTAATTAATACCAGAAATTTTCTAGAAACATGCCGTTTAATCTTAATATTCTAATATTTTCTTGAATCTCTAAAAGGATGACCGATTTCAAAATAATGTTATGTTGTGGGTCTTCAGATATAATGGTGCCAGGTGTAATTCCAGTTAGTGCAAAGAGTACCCACATCTATCTTCGAAAAATCAGCCAACTCGAAGGATTTTTCGATATTGTTGATTTTAAAATACTGATATGAATAAAATCATATAAGCATATAATAAACGCAAATTCATACAATCTTACCTTATTTTTATGAATTTTTTTTAATAATTTACTGAAAACAAAATTTTTAGATGGTAATTTTATTTGAATTTAGATAATTTTACCAGGTAAGTTTAGAAAAGGATATTAGTATTTAGAATTAATGAACTAATATCTTTAAAGAAATTGGTGAGTGAGAGCATGAGAAAAAGAAATAGTATATTTTTTTTAATTTTCTTCAAAACAACTTAGACTTATAATGTGATTTCTCCTTTAGACTTTGAATTAGACTTTGACAACCAGGTATCCAGGTTCTGTAGTTTTGATGTCGAAAATATTGATTTTATTATAAGTAGAAAAATCACCTGTAAAAAAATCATAGCGCTTATTTGTTGTTTTTACAAAAATAAGACATAAAACCCTTTAAAGTTGAACTAGGAAGACAACTAGTTATTACATATGAAATTAGGTATATTTACTAGTCATTAAGTTTTTTTTTTTTTTTTTCATTTTTGTTCAATCTGTACTACTCATGTGTGACATAATCTAACTTCAAGAAATATTTTTTTCACTTTTTTCATCTCATAATCTCCAGATTTTTTTAAATTTGTGACGAAAAAAAATGAAGTAGCAGCATGGAAGATGAATTGACCACGGGATACCAAATCTGAGTGAGTGAAAAACTGACTTTTTATGCACCTTTTTGTAACATGAAAAACATATCAAATAGTGTCAATGAGCCCTTGCATGCACTTATTATAGGAAACTGAGGAAAAGCCAGATAATGTTACCTGCTTTTTGCGATACCGATGCTTGAGGGAAGCCTTGCTTGTTCCTTTTGATCTCGTTAAAGCTCACATGAACAAGTAACTTCTCCTGATTATCTCACCTTCAACACAAATATTATCTATGCGTCGTTCAGTACAGCAAAATGACGTAAGCTACTCAAGCATTTTAATGATTTAATTTATTGGAAAATGTTTAAAAAATGAAACTGATGAGCTATATATTATAATGGGTAAATAAATATTGTATTCTAGAACAAAAGAAAATTCTTTTGTCTGGATGCAGACTTCTTTGGCACAAAAGGCCACTAGAAAGCCTTTATAATTTTTAAAAAATGTATAAACTGAAAATATCAATCTCAGAGTAAGTAAAGTACTCTAGACGTACCAGAAAATAATTATCCATATAAAAGTTTTAAAAATTCAATCTGCAATCACACAACATTCAAAGGTACCGTATATTTCGCAAATGAAAAATATATATATTTGAATAATACCTTTCAAATACGGATTTTTAATATCTTTCTAAATATAATTTTTAGCAGTAACAAACTATAATAGTATATTTTGTTGAATAAAAATTCCTTAATTTTATGCATCAACTTCCATGTAATATTTAAAATAAAAGATCTAAATTGAGATTAATTCGCTGTGTTTACCCCTTTAGGACTTTTTAAATAATCATTTCTTAAAAAGGATGCACACACACATGTGTGAAGAGTTAAATAATCATTTATTATTTAAAAATTCATCACGTAAAAATATTTAAAAATATTTTGATAACTTGAATAATTTTTTTTTAATGTTTCTTATTTTGTTCAAGATTTGCAATTCAATATTATTTTTTATACATAAGAAAATTGTTAAATTTTGTCTCTTGGAAATTTTTGAACGTTTGATTGGTCTACTTCATTTTTGCATGTAATTACATCGTATTAATGTAAAAAAAAATGACATTTACAAAATTGTTTGTTTTGAATATGTTACATGTGCTAATTTTTGAATTTTTAATTCAGCTGTCTTCCAGAAAATTGCATACAAATGATGTAACATTTTTTATTATATATTCAAATATGGTATGGTTCAAAATATTATATATTGGGCCAAATGTTTCCACTAGTTGCTGAAATCTCAGAAGAAAACTTTAATATGCCTTATTTTTGTGTTAAGTATTATCTTTCTTTTTGAGGACACAAAGAGCACATATTGTCAGATGGCCAAAAACTCAATATTATTTCCATAAATTGATTGAGTTATTATAAACATACAATCCTACATTAAGAGAAAATTTATAAAATCAAGCTAAAATTGCATCAACACACTTACAATTAAGTAAGATATATCAATATGTTATATCTATTATTGTTTTGAGATTTGACATCAGTTGAGTCCCACCAGATCATCTGAGATCTCAAAAAAAATTTACATACGTTTTAAGTGGTAATAAAGATAAGATTCAAAATACAAAGCAATATCATCTTTGACACCTCGCCTGATATCTTGCAGGTAAAAAAAAAATTTTTGGTAAAAAAGTAAAATAATTTGTTATATTTATTGAGGAAAATAGTAGTTATTTCCAGTGTTTTCTTCAGCTAACTGGGGAAAAAATCTTTTATACTCAAGACAATTTATAGCAATCAATCTATAATGTTTGCAGTTTTTGCAGACATTCAACCATGAGTTTCTAAATTTAGACGTTGTTTCTATTTTAAACAAACCACTTTCAATTTTTGTGCAGGACACCCTTTTACAACAGTTCAATAAAACAATTATTTTAAGACTTCAAAAAAGTTTACATAAGTGTACTTTGTTTTCCCTTGTTTATACTTACAGAGAGATTATCTTTTGCGCTTAGACGTTACTGCTAGCTAACTTTCAGAAACAAATTGAAATGCTTCAGATAAAGTTGTTAAAATAGTATTTATATGATTTAAGAAGTGCCGTTGAGAGACTTATTATTTCGCAGGCAGGTATCGACTTTAAGTACTCTTTTAGCTTTTTATTATTTTTTGTTGAGTGTTAGCCAGACTGGCAGTATGGGTGCGACTTTTTCAACTGCAATTGGGTGTGGAGTCTCAGTTCACACATACCATATGTTTATAGGATATTCAACCATTCATACAAAGAAAGGCAGGTGAGAGAGGGAAAGAGAAAGTACATCCATGCCCTCATTATATATGTCAAATATGGTTTTGCTCTAGATAAAAATCAAAACTAAATTAAATATTTTTCATTGTCTTTTTTAAGTTTCTACATTAACAAACTGACTTTTAGATTAATACTAAAGAAAACTGTAAATAGTCTCATTAAATAGTGCCTACTTTCCTTAATGCATATAGATTTATTTTTGTATATATACCTGACAAAATTCAAATATTAACAAAGAGAAGCAGACTATAAGGAAATATTTGTGTATTACGTAAGGCGTTTGCATATGGTCAAACAGAAAAAAAAAATTCTTTACCTGCTCCAGACCGGTCAGATATTTGAAAACTGGAGCTACGATGGTTGTCACCAATTAATAAAGTCTCCGCTGAAGTCCTTGTAATCGTCTTTGATTGTGTAGCTATGCATTTGAGCTTTAACTCATCCCCTTTTAAATGTTCTTCTAGAACACGAAAGCTGAGGCTAAGCTTGGCTGAAGCTAATCCATCAGGATAATGTGTAGGTGGATAGGACGTCAAGAACTTTGGCCTTACCTTGAAATATGTGCATTAGTATTATCATGTTCATTATCTATCAATTAAATTAGTTCAACAAAGTAAAAGTGAATATTTTAATTCCACGCAAACAAATAACATGCAAGAAATGTACACAGTTATTCAATTTTTAGTCAAACGTTTTAAAAGCAATACCAGTCACACACAATATAGAATATATGCATCAAAACTAAATATATCACACAACAATAAGTTTTGATGTACATTTCTCCATATAAACTTAAAGCATCAGGGATTTTTTCTTTGAATGCATGAATATTCCTTAAAAAATAATTGAATAAAATTTTTCGGCTATTCAATAATATTAAATCCATTGGTGTTAAGCGTTACTGCTTGGAAACAACTTCATATTAACAAACCAAGTGAGAAAGAATACTATAAAACATTTCCAAAATATCTTAGATTTTAGATTTACCAGAATAAATGTTCTATCAAAACATGAAACTTATCACACACAATCATCACAATAATATAATTGATGGCTCATTTTTACCATATATTTTATATTATTTATTTATTAAATTGAACAGAAAATACTTTATATATTAACTTGATATTTTGACAGTAATCTAAGGATAACTATTTATATTATTTTTATATTACACTAATAAGGAAACATGAAAAAGAGTTACTTCTATTATTAATTGAAAATACCTTTTTTAAGACAATAATTAGAAATTAGCACACTGGATTGATATGCAGGATACAATAAACGCAGGTTTACAAATATTTACATTTCAACCAAAAATCCTATAGTTATTTTCTAATACAATCATGTATTACGATTGCATTTCGTAATACATGATTATTACCAGAAAATATTCTATTTAATACAATACTGCGTCATATTTAACAGTTCTGAATCTCAATTATTTGAGAATAAAATACTTCAATATGCTATATATTGATCATATGTCTTTAGCTAATTAAAATATTTTCAAATTTCTAGAAAACATTTTGTAAAAGGTGCTTCCAAAATCAAAATTTGAAATACTTTCAGAAAGTCTGTTAGTACCAAAAATGTTATATTTTATTTTATTGGCCATCTACATAGTTGTAATTTGCTATTAAAAGAGTATACGTTTAACGGATGTTATTTTAGTTAATTTGAATACTTTAGACAACGAGATAATCTGTCACGAAGGTCTTACTAATCAGTGAAGTCGGAGAACTATTGAAACTCTTGTTAGAAAAATTATACTACGACATGGAGCTCCTAGAATAATTATCACAAATTGTGGGACCATATTCCAATTAAAACTTGTATCAACTCTCGATGACTTGTGAATTTCAATTATCTTATGAAAACAATTTATCATCACCAAACAAATGGACTGACAGAGAGTTTCAACAAGAATGGCAGATAAGTTGTTCATTTATATTGATACGGAGTAGAAAAATTGAGACAAAGCTTTGCCATTTGTGGCATTTGCCTACAATACCGCTAAACAAGAGACAATACTTCTGTTCTGTTAAGAAAGTTCTGTTTGCTTCATAGTCGTGAAACCGAAACGACAATACAATATGATTTAATTTCAATGTTGCCATTCTGTCCTAAAATGTAGGTGATGATTACATGAGCAAAATAATTGCCAGAGCTGAAAAATAATGATAGCTAGCACGAGTGTAAATTTTAAATGCTCAAGTTAAAAACCGTAGACGTTACGATCATAAATATCGAAGAAAATCTTATGTGAGACTGGAGATCTTGTACAGATCTCTATTCCAGTACGAAAAATTGGTATTTCGAAAAAGTTATTAAGAATAAATTTTGGACAGTATATGATTTATCAGTGTGGTGATTTATTGGTGTGGGTGAATTACAGTTACAATCAAGTATTGGTCAAATGTCATGGTTGGTTTGAGTTGTTGGTTAGAGGTTTTATCCTCAGGACTTATATCGGCCTATTGAAGTTTTGTATATCGTAGGGATAGTAGTTTTGAATTTTAAGTATTGTTGTATTGTTTATTTTATACAGGTTACCGTAAAAGCGGAAAGAGAGAGATTTAATGTATCTCTCAAGCAACAATATACCAAGGTTTTCCCTGATTAGGTCATTCCTAATATTCCGCTTAAGAGAACGTTCTTAAGATATTGTTTTGCTGGGATTCCAGCAGCTTAAACTGCTACAATAACTAACTTTAATTAAAGTTAGTTATTGCAGGTCCACCCCAAATAGGAGCTACATAAGTAATGATAGGGCGAAGATAAGATTTGTTAATAATTAATTTATTAAATGGAGAAAGTTTAGAGTTATGAGCTATAAGAGGATAAAGGAGAGTTTTGGCAATAATGAATTTGGATTTTTTCAATGTGACATTTCAAGTTACTTGTTTATCTATTATTAGACCTAGATAGTCCACTTTGTTGGCCCAAGGAATCTCTACTCCACTTAAACTGATTTGAGGGGAGTGATTTTTCGTGTGAAAATAACAGCTGGGAATTTATTTACATTTAGTTTGATTTTCCAAGACAACAACCACTCCTCTATGGCCGTCAGATTGTCCGATAAGTTTTTGTGTTTTTAATAAATTGGGTTCTTGTGGAAAGAATAGCAGTATCATCCGCCAACAGGCCAAGCATATTTCTAGGATGTTTGGGGATGTCATTGACATAAATATTAAAAAGAAATGCGCCCAGCAGGGATCCCTGTGGGACGCTTGCATAAATGGGTTTATCATCCGAATAGTTGCTCTCAAGCCTTACGGCAAAAGTTCTATTGGTTAAATAATTATGAATTAATTTGTAGGTGAAAAGGGAATTTGTTTATGATAAGTTTAGAGATGAACCCGCTTTGCCACACTCGATCAAAAGCTTTTTCAATTTCTAGAAAGACCCCTCTGGTGGATTTTTTCCTGGAGGATCTCTTAGAATTTTTTTTCACTTGCATTAAGCATTTGAGGAGTAGTGGACATGGACTTTCTGAATCCAAATTGATCTGGAAGGATAATTTTATTTTTATTTTCAATTTCAGTTAATTTGCTTAAAATAACTTTCTCTGCAATTTTTGCAATGGTCGGGAGTAGGGATATAAGTCTGTAGTTCACGGGTTTATATATATATATATATATATATATATATATATATATATATATATATACCTTTCCTGTTTGTGTAGTAACTTTAGGTCAGTTAGTAGAGCATGCCATTGCAGATTTTTTGTCCCAAGTTCCAATTCCAACAAGTGCATTTTATCCAAAGGTTAGAATTTCTATTTAAATTTTGATATTTATTATTTTTTGAAATCTGGATTTTGTAACTTCATTTTAACTCATGTTGTTGTTGTTGTTGGGTTGGGTTTTGTGGCGCAAGGTCCAAAAAAAGGACAAGCTGCGCCATCATTTTAACTCATGCTGGATATTCAATATCAATTATACGATTATTAACACAGTAATTGTATACTTGTATTGACTTTATTACTTAAGAAACTTAAGCTGTTTTAAAATACATATCTTATATTCCTTCAAAAAAAAATTGCAGATTTGCTAAATAATGTGCATGCAATTTTTAGCAAATGCTTCAGAAATTTTTTATAGAAAAGTTGTAATCAATTTAAAATACCAATTATTATATTTGTAACTTGAATTTAAATGCATTTTATTAAAATTATTGTAAAAATATTATTTTTTCAAACAAATATTTCATAAAGAAATGATTAAATGACATCGTTTATATATGAAACAAATAAGAAAAAGTTAATCACTTCTTTAAAAGTTATAAAGGAAAATGATCAAATCCAAATTTAATGAAGTCCAAAAAATGACAATATTTTACAATCTGTAAAACACAAATTTCACAACATATAACCAAAAATTAAGATTGCAAAGTAAAGAAAATGAAATGTGAAGAATTTTCATGCTCAGTAAAATATTTGGATTTTGCGCCAAATTAATTTTTGCTGTATTAATGGTTATGAGCAATTGAAAATATTGCAACAATATCTCTTTTAATACAGTGCACAAATCCTTTCCTAAGAACTATTTTTAAACTAAAGTTTATCTCGTAAGGGGTGAATTATATTTCGAATTGAAACATTTAAAATTACTTACAGGTTCGTCATTTATGTGCCACTCTAATTGTGGTAGTTCGGCTGATCGTGCTGAAGAGCAGTTGACGTCAACGATATCCCCAACGTAATACCGAGGCATGCCTCCTGTAATGACGGGGCCTTCTTGTCCTGGTGGCACATGCAGAACTGCAAATATAAAAATCAAAGATTATTTAATATTGAATAGTATTATTTAAAAAAACAGGCTTTTATATAACGATTAAAATTATGAAATATATATTTGGTAATAAATGTTTTAGAGACTGGTTTACTACACCAACTTATATTGTTTTAAATGTTTGAAGTTTCTTAATTTCTGTTATAACTCCAATTAGGAAATTCACAAATCTATTAATTCAGATTTCAGAAATATTTTTTTATTTTAAGTTTAAGTTATATATATGTAATATGCATTTAACAGTTGTTAAGTAATACATGTATGTAACTGTACCCCATTATGTATACATTATATTTATGTATGTTGTTATACCTGATTTCTAGATTTTCTAGATTACTGTTAAAAAAGTAAACAATAGCTCTGTATTATGTGAGAGAATATCACACAACGCACAATAGCAGAATTCATTGAGTAATATTCTGTTGCTGAAAATTAAATCGAGTTTTGAAGTAAAGAGACACAAATTCGAAGTAAGAAATGTAGGTGTGATTCAACAATTGTAAATTTTCATACATACCAAATAATGAATATTGTACCGATTAATGAAGAAAACTGAGAAAGGATTGGAGTTTTTGTAAATAGATGTGAGTTCAAATTATTAGTTTTAAGCAGCTTACTTTAGAAAATATTTTATCAATTTCTTGTTGATTTATTCAAATACATATCCCTACTTTCAAACACGTAATTAAGATCTATTTTATTCTTGAAACTGCACTTTTTGAAAACAGCTACTTAATAAGGAATCTATTCTTAATATTCTTATCGAAGGTAGTTTTAAGTCATTCCAACGTTCTGACTCTCACTTAAACATTATTGATATTCAAAACCATTTTTTAAATTAATTTACACAATTAATGTATTATTAATTAAGGAAACAAAATATTCTTCTTATTAAATCCTATTCACGTCAAAACATGTGTAAAAAAATATCTGTGCCTAATAAGTAGAGTTTTGGAGAATAATACAGTGGTTATATTGTGGTTTCTCTGAAGAAGGCATAATAAAGCACATAATTTTAAAATTATTCAATGAACTTGATATCCTCAATGAACCATAGGACATAATTAAAATAAGTTTTAAAATATATTTTGCATTAGAAGCTTATTTGTAGTAATCATATCAATAGTTAAGTGAATTCTTAAGACTACTTACTTCTCTGAAACTCCGCTCCAGTTGTTCCTTCTCCAACAATCAGCTCCAAACTGCTCGTTGCATGGACTTGTGATAACAATGCAGCACAACGTACTGACAATGAGCCCTGCCATAATCGAGGAGGTTCTAAAGCAAAGGTGAGCCTTGACTCACTCATCACCAAATCATCGATGAACTGATTGCTTGGATGACTATGATAAACATAAGATGGCGGTGCCTGTAATAGTTTCTTCTGAAATCAATTTATGTATGACAGATTATATATTTAAATATATTAACCATCAATAAACGTAACTATTAGAAATGTTCGTATACTTAAAGAATATTTCCTAAAGTAATACTATATAGAATATTGTGTAACTTAATTTATAAAAATATATTAAGTTATTAAGTATTCGTAAACTACTTTAACACATTTTTTACAAAGTATGCATTTTGTTACAAACTAGTGTTTTCATATTTGTTATAATATTTAACTTTTTTTTTACAATTTATTTTTTAAAACTAGGATAATTTTCAAATTAATTTAAAGTTATTTTGTTATTCGCGTTGATAATTTTCTATAAAATGAAATCTAATATTTGTAAGCCACATTACTACATACGTTTAAAAGGATATTAGCCGGAAATGTTTTCCTTAAAATAGAGTATGAAATAAAATTTATTATGAAATTTAATTTTAATTGTTATTTTATGTGATACTACCCATTATGAGATTGCTAATGAGGCAAAATCAAAGCTTACTATGATATTATATGTGTAAAGAAAGATAAAATCTTTGGTAGTAAATTAATAGTTTCTTCAATTGTTGAATAGAATGATGTTAATAAGATTTTGTAAAATTTTGACTAGTTCAAAATTATAAAATGTTTATAAAGTAGATAATATTATGAATTTAAAGGTATGTTATTTCATTTTGATTTCATGAAATTATTAAAATTTAAAAAATTATGCTTTTTACGGGAATTCTCTTGAAAATTAAAAACTATTTTTCTTTAATATTTTTCTTTTTACAATGAGTTTCGTATCTTCCACTACAGATTAATATATGCTTTTATATCATAGTTTTCGATTTTATATTTATATGTAGGTATTTTTAGTTGCATGGTTATTTAATCACGTTGTCGAAGTTTACAATTTGTTGAGTATTCATTTTAAGACCGAATACATCTACCAAACTATAAATTTCATTGTTAAATTAATCCTCAAAATTTAATTAATCATATTAAAAGCAAATTTCAGGAATTCATGTACACTCCGTGAAGTGGATTTAAGCAGATTACAACTATTTATATGAAAAATTTAGAAACGAAGAAGAACAATTTAATATTATTTTGAAAATTATATCAAAATTATGCAAAATTATAAACAGTTTTTAGAACATGTTGAATTTGAAATCTTATTTTATTAGAAGAGAATAAAACTTGAATGCCATTGAGGTGAAACGAATTCGATAGTACTTTCTTAAGTAATTACTTGGCAGATTATCTTCGGTTGTCTTTTACAGAAGAGTTTGTCTATATGTAGAATTATTTTGTCAATTTTTATTTATTCATTTCTTTTAAATATACTTATTTTCTCCTTATAAATATTCTAATTAACTAAACTATTCGATTTAAATAGGAATTTCTGTATTATTTCAACCCAGTCCCCTGCATTGGTAAAGTTTTTAAAATAACTGCTTTAACAAAAGCAGTTATTTAAGATATATCGTAAAAAATAATTCGGTTGAGAAAATTACCTTCGATAGTGATTTTGCTATTAAAATGTCAAATTTCGTACCTGATTAATATCTAAAACGAATCTAGTCGACTGATATTCTTAGAGACTCCATCCAATCAGGAGTAACATGAAAGTGATGTCCTTTTTTGTTCGGCTATTTATGACATCGCAGATTTTTGTTACTATATGTGCTTAATGTAATTATTTATTTGTCATGTTAAAAAATGTATTTATGTGTTATAACCCATATGTTTTTATTCAGTATCAATCTATTTCAATGGGCTGAAATTAGACATTGATTAGATGTCATTCCTGCTTTAATTCTCTGAGGTTGCAAGGACAAGAAGGATGCAACATTTCTGGGGCCCAATGTAGGGCTAGCTCTTATCTGCTAATACTAGTACTTTATGAGACAAAAAAAAATGACTATGACAACTTTAAAATGTCAGCGGATAATGCTCCGTAAATCGTATACCTAATGTTTCAATAAAATCGTGGACAAACTTGAGGAAGAAAGTCCTGATATGAAGAAATTTTTGATATTGAAATCATAAATCTCTGGAAAGTACACCCACTTGGAGCTATGCCAAGTAGAAATTTTTAGACTACTTTTGGAAGAATACTGCTACTTAAAATCATATGAGGAGGATTTCTTACATGCAGAACAATATGAAATGATTATACTGAGAGATATGTACAAGAATAGAAATTTTATCTCTGAAAGAACAGCCATCGAAAGATTTGGCTGAAAAATGAAAATTCAAGCTGCCAAAAATCGAGTTAAAATATTTTAATGGTGATCCAAATCAATATTTGGCATTTTAGAGGAATTTCAAAAAATTCACTTTGAAGATAGTATTCTTTAATGAGGATAAGTTCCAATATCATTTGTAAGCAGTTGTGTCAAAGTCAAAAGCAGCTCAACGAAGGAAAGTTTCCCAGCAGCATCTGAAAACTATCCGAAAGTGATTTGACAATTGCAAGAGAGATTCGGAGGTGAGGATTTATTAGTACGAATGTATGTAAAGGATCTTCTAACCAAGGTCACACACACATGAGAAATGTGATCAGCAGCCGTTCAAAAACGTATCTCCCGGCCTTATATGATGAGCTAAAAGGTAAGATAAAAGCTCAAGAGAATTTGGGTAAAATTCAGGAAAAGTATGTTGATTTCTTGTGTTCCTCAGTGGCGTCTTATTAAAATATTAGAATATTTGTGCTTACACTTTTGAAAAACAATCCTATCAACATAATTTTAAATGCATTCAGCTCCAATAATAAAGTTTAACTACTTGTATTCGAATGAATTTTCAAATTTACCTCGAAAAATTGAAAGATCTTTTGTGACAAACATATCTATAAATTCAAACTATTTTAAGATTTACTAGCTGTCTCACATATGAACATCGAAAACCTTACCTCTTCTCCGTTGACGTACCAAATGAGTTTAGCAGCTGGCTTTGAGGGTCCAAACGCACACGTCATATTTACGATGTCTCCTATTCTGTAATTCTTTTGAACTCCGTAAATTTTAGGTACTTCTTTGGGAATAACTAAAATAAATAATTATATTTTTGTGATTTTAAAATATTTATTAAAGGGATTAGAAAATAAACTTCATTAGTCATTAAATATTCATCCGTAAATATTCTATTATTTTCCTATTGAACATTATTTCAGGCAACCTCCAAAAATTTCTTAAGTAAATTAACTGCAAAGGATACGCCATTGAATATAATGTACCACATGCGTTTTATCAACATTTTAAAAGAGTTATTAAGGCAACAATGAATAATTATTTCAGTATGAAATTTTATTTCATTTAATTCAGGGAACTGAAATATTCCTTCTGATAGATAGTGAGAATAATCGTTACCTAATAAATAAGCGAAAATACGGAACAAATTGTTCATGAATGTGAAGAAAGAACAATTAAGCAAAACAACAATAAACAGTGCAGTTTTTGAGGAAGATAATTTTCTCTGGATGAAATATAATGCCTTAAATTATTTTGTGGACCCAAGTAATCAATACTTGAAACTACACTACTGGCCGTTAAAGTTGCTAAACCAAGATGGCGACATGCTACAGACGTGAAATTTATACGAAAGGAAGGTGCTGTGATATGCAAATGATCAGCTTTTCAGCGCATTTAGACAAAGCAGGCGCCAGTAGCGACACCAACATTTTGTTTAAATGAGGAAATTGTTCAGCCGGTTCCTCATACACAAATTGCATTTGAACGTTGTTGCCTGGTGAAAAGTTGTTGTGATGCCTCGTGTAAGAAAGAGAAATGCGTACCAGCACGTTTCTGACTTTGATGAAAGTCGAATTGTAGCGTACCGGGATTGCGGTTTATCTTATCGCAGTATTGCTGCTCGTGTCGGTCGAGATCCAATGACTGTTAGCAGAATATGGAATCGATGGGTTCAGGACGGTAATACGGAACGTCATGCGGGATCTCAACGGCCACCTATAACTAGCAGCCGAGAAGACAGGCATATTATCCGCATGGCCGTAATGGATCGTGCAACCACGTCACGAGCCGTGAGTCAAGAAACGGGGTCGTTTGGAAGGCAACAAGTGTCTGCCAGAGCACCTTCAATGGAGAAGAGCACCTTCAATGGTGGGATCAACGACGAACTAGGGCGCACGAATGGCAAGACATCATCTTTTCAGATGAATCCAGGTTCTGTGAACAAAATCATGATTGTCGCATCCGTGTTTGGCGGCATCGCGGTGAACGCACAAGGCAGCGTGCATTTGTCATCGTCATACTGGTCCATCACCTGGCGTGATGGTATGGGGTGCCATTAGATACACGTCTCGGTCTGCTCTTGTTCGCATTGACGGTGCTTTGAACAGTGAACGTTACATTTTTGGTGTGTTACGACCCGTGGCTCTACCCTTTATTCGTGCCCTGCAAAACCCTACGTTTCAGCGGGATAATGCCCGACCGCATGTTGCCGGTATTGTACGGATCTTCCTTGATACGGAACATGTTCGGCTGTTGCCCTGGCCTGCACGTTCTCCAGATCTTTCACCAATAGAAAACGTCTGGTCAATGGTTGCCGAGCGACTGGCTCGTCACCAAACGCCAGTCACTACGGTTGATGAACTAAGGCATCGTGTTGAAGCTGCATGGGCATCTGTACCTGTACATGCAATCCAATCTCTGTTTGACTCAATGCCCAGGCGTATACCTGCTGTTATTACTGCCAGAAGTGGTTGTTCTGGGTACTGATTTCTAAGGATCTATCCAGCTAAATTTCTTGAAACTTTAATCACTTGTTATGTCTAGTATAATATATTTGTCCAATAAATATCATTTTGTTTTCTGCATTTCTTCCTGGTGTAGCATATTTAATAGCCAGTAGTGTAATTGCATCAACATAAAAACTACTCACACATATAAGAGCATTTCAATAAATCATTCAAGCCTACAAAAAAATGTTTTGAAATTATACTTTAACTAACTGTAACTGAATAGAAAGAATAAAATTAAGTATTGGATGTGGTTCTGTATTAAATGTTGGAAATATGTAACTTTTAATGATGTATTATAAAATATGTTCATTGTATCCTTGTATTTACTTCTAATGAAATAAATCCAGTGAAGGAAAAAAATAGAATATTGGTTGAATATAGTTCAAAAGAAGTCAAATTTAAATAGCTTTTTTTTTTTTTTTTTTTTTTTAAATTATTACTATATTAATAAATAAGAGAATTATTTAAATAATTCTTACGTTCCCATACACTTTAAAAATTTTGTAAGATTTGAATTATTCTAACTTTTTTCACATTCAACCAAGATTATTACTGTTTTATGTACATACAGTTTTATTATAGAATTGATTTTATACGAGAAATGGTTTTTTATACAAAAGTTTCTTCATTAATCACTGTGCGACATTTATTTTAAATTAAATTTTAACACTTAAGCAAGAATTTAATGTCTGTGATAAAAATTGTATTCTTTTCTCTTTTTTTCATCAGAAACCTTTTCTGTCTAAATACAAACACTTGATTTCAAAAGTAAGCTATAATTCTTTGGCACTCATTTGTACGTAAAAATTAAAAATAATTGCTAGAAATTTATGTTAATTTTAATGCTATTACACCATATTTTGATCGCTGCGAATATTTAAGAATTATTTAATAGCAATAAAATTTAACCACATATAGACCCAATATATTGTTTTCTATAGCTAAAAAAACATGCTTCCAAATTAAATATAAAGTATCGTTGATTACACTTGTTTTTAATATTTCTATTTATTCCAGATATATACATTAAGTAAGTTAATACACACAAGGAGATTTAAATACATCAGTATCAATGTATGAATAATGTACAAATTGTATGTTAACTTGAATGAAATTATGTGCAAAATGAAGTCAATATATTTGTACATTAAGAATATTCATTATTTATTCATGAATAACTATTGTAACCTCCTCTAGAATTTCTTCAAGTAGCCCAAATTTCAAATTTTACATGAAAATACAAGTAAAAAATTTGAAAGTGCAACGATCTTTCAATATTTTAAAATGATCATTACATAATAAAGAATAATCATTAGAATTTTCAAAATTAATATAAATACTGCACTACATTCTTTGACACACATTTCTTTAATTTTATTATTAGTAATTGTTTTTTATTTGCTTGAATTTTTAAAATATTTTATGTTTAAAACTAATAAGGCAACAATAGGTGTAGCATCATTGAAACATAAGAATTACAACGTAATAATGAAAAAAATTGTAACGATGCATGGTTTGAAATATAAACGTTTTAAGACTTAAAATTATTTTACTGAATAAGTTTAATCTAAATCAACCTGCTTTCACAAATTCAAATGGAAATAAGAAATAAATGTGGAGACATTTCATTCAATCCTATAAAATTAAATGCTTCAATTTTTTCATTAATATCAATTTACAATAAAATGACATTCAGTCCAGTTATTTATAATGTAATATACGCATACTTATGATAAAGTGATTTTATGAAACATAATTATAAGATACCATTAATTTGTGTAATTACCTATCTTTTGTTAGAAAATAAAATAGAACAGAACTAGAATGAAACATTAAAGTGAACTGAAAATTAAATAAAATCTACAATGTTTTCTACAATTTCAAATAATATCTTAACTAACATCAAATCATTTTAAATATTTTCAGCATCATATGTTAAATAACATTTCCCCATTGATAAAATATTTTCTGGTCTTTAACTAAATGATTCTGTGATAGGAAATTGAAAACTACGTAGTTATACATTTCATTATCTAGAATCAACTACTTTATATTTTTAATTACAAGCATTATTGTGATTTACTTGAATATTATTAATGTTGCAATAATTCACTGGTATAGTAGTTCCATCATATTCATAATGTTTAATTCGCATTGCAGCTGTTTCTATAGTTTCCTGCTATTTACTAATGAATTATAAAATTCATTATTCACATACCGGAGGATGCTTTAAATCAAGTTAGCATGAAATAATTTCTCCGCACTTCATAAGTCTCTAAAATGCCTTCTACTGATCCTAAATGAAACAAAATTTGAAATAAAATGAATTAAAATATTATGCATTACATTTATGAGATAAAAACATTTGGTATGAAAACCACAGTTTCGATGAGATGGGAAATTCATATAATAATTTATATGCTTTGTGAAAAGTAACGCATATAAAAAAAAAAAAATTTCCAAGTTTCCTTATAACGGCTCAATATGTCCCCATTCATTTTCAGCAATGTTGTCTACTCATAAAACAGTATTTATCACCAAATGACTAGAGTGTATCTTCCAGAAATTCAAGAATATAGCTCAAATTCTATCCTTTAGTTTTTGCGCAGTTGCGAGTTTTTAAATATTCTTCTTAAGGAAATAAACAACCAATGATTTCGAAGAGTGATACCTGACAAACGGAGAAACCCTGTGTTTTAAAAATAACGACTGATATTCCGTGCATCTAAGAAATTCTGCCTTAGGTACTGCTGAACATGAAGATTAGTGCGAAAATGTCTGCTTTCCTGCAAAAAATGATGCTTCAAAAGTATTAAAAAATTTGAAGTTGTGGGATAGCAAAATTCTTCAGAAAATCATAATACAGTTCACTTGTGACAAAACAGGTGCGGGGATTCCTCTTATAAATACAGTTCAGTGCTAATTGTTGCTATAAAACCACAGCATACTGTCATCATTTTAAGATGCAAGTGCTTTTCTTGGAGATTATATCTATATATATATATATATATATATATATCGGCTTTTTAATTTAGTTAAATTTAGTTAAATTTATATCGGCATTTCCCACAACAGCGCAAAAGCAGCTATGGTGGGAAATGCCGATATAAATTTAACTAAGATACATTTAATAAATAAAGGTGAAACAAAGAAGAAACTATACAATTTAATATCAATAAGACAAAACCAGGAAAAAAATCAAGAAAAACAATGTAATATAATATAATTAACGAAAGATCATAGGGACACCACGTCTTCATCAGGAGGGAGATGTTCAGCTATGCAAAACAGACAGTCTTTTCTGAAAGACAAAGGTCTAAAAATATTCATGTTATTCCCCCGACCACTTTTATAGAGACACTTTTCGGGGGAATAACACGAATATTTTTAAAAATTCAAAAATTTGTAATATTTTCTAAACATGTTGAGTTAATCTTTTGCTGAAGACTATATTTTTTAAATATGGGTGTAAAGTAGTTTATGTTATTAAAAAAGGTTGTCACTTAATTTTGAAAATTCCGCTTCAAGTTTTCATGTTGCTAAAAATAAACAAACATAACATTGATTTTATATATAATGGTTATTATTTATGAGCCAATTTTAAAGCTTTTTGTGAAAACGTTGGATTAATTTCTTAGTATGAAGGTACTGCTAAGAAAACTGTTTAATATTGATCTACACCTAATACATGCCCGAATCTATGACATACGAAAGATTTTATTTTACAGAACAGTTGTCTCAATTCATAATAATAAGCATGCATTTCTATATAAATATTTTACCATATAATGAACTTTTCAAAACACTTTTCCAAAACACTTTTCTCTCAAATTACATAAATTTTATAATGTCTATTTAACATTAAATTGAAGCCTATGCATTAAATGTCAACTAAAAACTATTTGAATGAATATATTTCAAGAATTTACCATGGACTCTGAGCTCTTTTCCAGCTTTGATTGTCCTGAAGGATGGAACTTCGGTTGATACTTCACAGCCATAAGTGCCTTCAGTATCCAGATCACTAGTATTGAGAAAAACGTGCGTTGCATTGGAGGATCGAAGCTGAAGACGAAAGAAAATATATTCATTATCTTACCTGCAAAAAGTTGGCCAATACACAGATGACACATACTTCATGGAATTAGTATTAACACTTACCTTTTTATCGTTTCGACTTCTTCTCCATAAATATAAATTTTTATTCATGTAATTAGCATATACAGAAAAATACATAAAAAATTATGCTTTTACAAAACTTAGTTGCTTATAATTTACACATTTTCTTTTATTCTTACACTGAAATATATTTTTAATAAAAAGTATTTAAAATATAAATGATAATATACTGTTAATTTACACATTGTCATCTTAATATGTAATACACATTTTTTCAATAATGTTGAAATATGTTGTTCTTAAAATGATTAACACATTTGAAAGCATATTTATATTTGTCTTTTGAAAGATAAAATTTATTTTCTTTGAATATTAAAAGTTGAATGATAACTAAACTTCTAACCATTGTTTTTCTCTGGCAAAGAAATATCCTATGCTAATGATGGAAATTATTTTTCCTTAAATGCCATCTTAACACTTGAAAATTATCATATTGCTTAATTTGTGAATTTACTTTTATCATATGATAAATACATTTATATTAACTGTCACAGATTTTAAGAGCTGCAGACTAGACTATTTTGTAATCAGGCTACTTTTATGTATTATATAACTTCTAATGTGTATAAAGTCATACGGACTTAATTTCTCCTAGGTTAAGAATCAATATTTTCCTTAATGTTTAACATTATGTTATTGCAAGTTTCACTGCGATTCTGAATTAATTTTAAATTATTATGTAATTATAAATGTATTATAATGTGTGTAATAACATAATATAATGTATAGTAAATTAAATGCATTTATTATGTATTTATTAACTATTAACGGAAAAAGAGTTGCAAAGAAGTTAGTATATTTTTGCCATCAAGTAGTTCATTTTTAAATATTTATTTTTCAGTTCTTTTGGCTTTATTTCAAATCAAAAACATCACATAGCAGGTAATTGTTCTATAATGTAAAGTTTGGTTTGTTAAAATAAATTCAAGTATAATTTTCTCTAACTAAAATTTCAAAAGAATTCAAGTAAAATTTGGTATTCAGATTCCTCAAAAGACAAAAATAACTTACCTTTTACGGGAATAAGTTTGGTTTTTAGAGACTAATTACTTAATATTTTAACATGTTGTTTGAATTATATACTATAAAACAGTTACTAAAAAATTTAACAACTATTTTAAAAAGATTTTTTAAAGCCACAAATTGATTTATATTTATAAAAGCAATAACAAAATATCAAAAAGGTTAATACATTATTTATGAAGTAATCATAGAGATTTAACCCTAGATTTACGAGATACGTCATTCTGGTGCATTTTGAATTTCTTAGAAGAATTACAAACAATGAATTACAACAATGAGAATTACAAACACATTTTTATATGATATTTTGACATGGTGGTAATAAAATGTTTTATAAATACATTTTACACATGCAGAAATTGTACATTATAAATACGAGATATTTCTTTCGTTATCTATAATCAAATAAAACCGGAAATTAACAGCACAAAGACCGATATAAAAAATGGGAGTTAACATTCTACTCTTTGATAAATTGAAGTTTTCAAAAGTCATAGTAAGTGTTTGTGTACGAGATAAGCAGAATAGCTGTAGAATATTGCAGTAATACATTGATGCGTGTTCATAAGGATAAGTACATAAAAATTTCCGTAAATCTACTGAGAAATTCAAGAAATCATATTTAAAGTCCATTGGTATAAAATAAAAATGTTCTGCATATTCCAGTATTGTTCTTAAATCAAAATGCAGTATATTCTTGGAAGTTTTCATAGAAATATTTTAAGCAACGTTAATGGGAAAAGCATTGATAGAGTAACTCAAATTATTTTCGTTATTTATATTTAAAAGAGTCTTTTAAAGCCACAACTCATACATATTTTAAATATAAAAGATTTTACTTATATAACAATATACAATACTCAGAACAATTAAAAGATTTTGTAAGTTTTACATAAAATAAAGATATAAAAGAATTCTTTTTGCTGAAAATGGAAGAAGAGAAGTACAAATGAAAATTTTTCTGATTTTCAAACTGTGGAGTATGCTAATTTTTAGTTCGATGTCAAAAAATGGCTTCAGTGGCAGGGAATGAAATTTGACTTTCAACTGAATAAAAGACAATGAAGACAAAGATGATCGGCATTCAGTGGTTGCTTTGTTTCGATGAGTACGATGTAGCAGCCATGTCATTTAACTAATTCAGAAGCTTGGAGAGTTGTTCGTAGGTTAGAAGGGGGCCAAGCTCAAGCCTTAGTAGCGCATGCCATTGGCGTGTCACAAAGTGTTATTTCCAGGATCTGGAACAGTTTTGGAGACTGGAAGTGCAGGCCAAAGACTAGGGCAAGATCATAGATGGGCAACAATGCCCAATTAAGATCTTTATATAGTGTTAAAGGCTCGGAGACACCGAAATATAAACACTACTCTTCTCTAACAAAACCTTTGCTCGGCTACTGACACCACGGTTTCAACTCAGACTATCCGAAACCGGCTCCATGGTGTAGGTATGTATGCTCGCCCACCGATGGTATGTGCCAAACTAACATCAAGGCATCATCGCGACCACAGGGAGTGGACAACAGAGCATGTGAACTGGGGGAGAAATGACTGGAGCAATTTTCTTTTTTCTGACGAGTCCCGTTTTTCTGTTCATCCTTATTAAAGACGTACTTTCATCTGGAGGGACCGTAGCAGTAGGAATAATCCTCCATTCGTGCACGAAAGTGTCAGATTTGGAAGTGGGGGAGGGTTGGTGTATGGTGACATCTCCATTGTCATTCTAGATGGACCTCTGACTAGTCGCCGATATAGGGATGAGATCCTCAGACCTATTGTACTCCCTTACACTGCAGGAATCGGATATGACTTCATTTTAACCTTTTTGTCCGGTGGTACCACGAACAGTTGTACCACGAAAAAGAGTATCTCTCAGGACGGCTATGGTACATCAGTTGTACCGCGGATTTTTCCCCCTTTCAAGCGCGCATCTTTCTCCGGCTCAAATTTCTCGGGGCAGTTGAGGAAAATTTTATTGCTGCTCTTTTGTGCCTGAAAGTCGTAAAAATTGGGGACTTCTCCGAGCGGAGAATTTTGGCGGAAAACGGATTTATTGGCTCTTTTTTTTAAAGAAAATCATATTCTTCCTTATTTTTAGCTAATTTTTTCGTTGTAAACCGTTGCTTTTTTGTCAGTTGAAAAAATATTTTTGATGGCTTCACCCCGTAAGGGTTTAATTGATGAAGAAATTAAGTTATTGGATAAATTAGAAAAAGAAAACTTTGCAGATTGTGATTCGACTTGTTGTGATAAATCTGAATTCAAGGATAGCTTTCGTGATCATAATAATAATGCAGATTCCTCGGTATCATTTGATTTTAATTGGCGTAACGCTGAGACAGAAAAAAACCTATCATTTTTAAATTTATGGGAGATTTAATAAAATATGCTTATAAAGTACAAACATTAAAAAAAATAAAGAACAAAAAAGTTATAGACTCTTTTTGGATAAAAATACTTATAAATTCTAAAAATAGATTTTATATACATTTAATTATAAAAAATGATTATATATATATATATATATATATATATATATATA
>JAPDSC010102285.1:308962-325277 GCA_026290005.1 Latrodectus geometricus | reverse complement strand
TATATATATGGGGGGAGTATACAAAAAATTACTTATTATTACAATATGCATTTTTACGTATGTACAGAATATTTTTATTCTGAATTAGGAATTTAACTATAATTTGTTAATGCTGGTATGCATTATGTAATTTCATATTTATGAGAGTGTGTTTGAGATTCCCACTTGCATACTCTACAGCAAAATGCTTTAACTCTGGACTATGAGTTAAAGTATTTTGCAATTTTTAACTATGAATAAATTAGTTGGCTGGCTCTTGCGTTGATTAACTCTTTCCAAATTTCATTATAACCTAAAAAAGAACATTAGTGTCCTCACATTTTATTACAAACTTTATCCCTCTTAACATGTCTATGTTTGGTCCGATCCTGATCAAAAATGCTGATTTTTATATTGATATTTTATTGATTAAAGTAGGGAACTGTTAAAGTAATATATTAAAAGATTCTTAAAATGATTTAAAAATGAAAAATAGGTGTTAGAAAAGTCTCAATTTAAATGCTTAAGTACGAAATCAGTCATTCTTCGTTTACATTTTTATTATCAGTATGCAATATAAGCAAAAAAATTATATTTGTGAAAAAAAAGAAGATGAACTTTGTTCCAAATTATGTATTCGTTATTTTAATAAAAAAAATTGAATTTTACGTTTAACTGATGAAATATTTTATGTTTACAGATATTAAAGTATCTCTGCATTTGAGAATTTGTTTCCTTCTTTCTTCGAAACATTTTCATTTAAAAACAACATTCTCATTATAATACGAGAACCTTTTCATATTCTGACTTTTAAGATGAAGTGACCAAACAATGTCTTCACAAAGAAATAAATATGATATAGTATTAAAAACTTGCTTTCCGAGGTGCAAAATACCCGATTTGATCTCCCCCATTTCTAATGAGGATTAAATATCTTTTTCTTGCGTATACGTATGTCGGTACAGATGCGAGACAACTTTCTTGGTTTCTTCCTTATGAGATTTAAAAGAGAATTGTAGTTTATGGAATATTCCAGGACAAACACGCACTTTTTCATTTCACAACAAGAACATTAAAGCAGAAAGGAATAAATCAATTTATTATTAATTAAAAATGAAAGTTTTTCCAACCAAAAAGTGATATGCGGTGCATATTTAAAATTACTTTATATATGTGAGTGTATTTACGAGGCAGTTTTAATCTCTACGTAAAATTTAAATAAGCACGGTTTTGGTTCTTTTAAAGATAATTTAATAATCCTTCTTACACACAACGTTTAAAACATTAAGGATAAGAATTTTTATATTTAGTATTGCCCTAATATTTTCTTCTTTGCAGATAAGAATTTTATAGAAGTATTTTCTGAGACTAATATGATTACATTTACAACCTACTCTTTGAAAAATCAATTTTCAAACCTTCATTCATTAAAAAATGATCAAAGTTTTTACAATTTATTGCATGACTAAAATAATTTCACAAACAATTTTTCAGTTCAACTCAATCCAAAATATTCATTGAGTAGAAGGATTCATATCTAGCCACAGAAAGAAAAATTCTAGTTTTAAGCTTTTTTTACTCAAATGAAAAGAATGAAAAAGCATATATTTTAAGACAATGAATATAGAAATTACTTACAACGCAAAACATTTCTAAAAAAAAAAAAAAAAAATATTAATGCTGTTAACATACAGATCTTTCTCAAATACTATTATGGTAATTTATATGTATTGGCTTATGAACTAAATTTATTTGTTCGAAATATCTTTCACTTTTTAACATCAGACATGCTGTTCTTAGGAATGTTTTTGAAAATATTCAATTAGTTATTGTTCATTTTTTTTATTATAGCTAAATACGTTTCATTACTATAAAAAATCTATTATTTTAAATATATATTATGATTGCTAAAAATCAAACAAATCAATGAAATTTATCATATAATTTCGTATTACTTTGTACAACTTTACAGAAACAAAAAAAGTCATCGATAATTGTGAGATAAGCAACCAATAAAATAACAGCGAGATACAGTTTAATTATTTCAAAAAATTCTTTGTAATAAATTAATTTATGCCAAATCACAATTTACAAAATCAGTCACAATTATATAACTTTTAAATTTAAAACTTCTAAAATTAAAATTTTTGTAACACTACTTAATCTAATATATTAAACAACTAATGGAAAAATGTCGATTGCTTATCGATAATTATAGTATTTATGGCAAACCCATTTACATCTTCGTCAAAATTACGGCAGACCCAGCGCGGGATATCCCCATCAAAAGATAAAGATTCGTTATGGTGAAATCTTCAACAGGAAAGTGGAGTGAAAATGACCCTCTCCTTTTTGTAAGGGGGGTAGGAAATGTCCTCTTCTCGAGCCGTCCCAGCAGCTGTTTCTTGAAACGGTGACGCCGGACTCAAAAGGTTAATGGACGATAACTGCAGGCCGCATCGTATTAACCTGATGAAGGATTTCCTTTTTGAGGAAGGAATCGTATGAATGGAATGACCAGCGTGTTCTCCAGACATGAATCCAATAGAGCTCGTTTTTGGACGCTCTAGGAAGACGATATGCTGGCCGCTAACCACCCCCATACACTCTCTAAGAACTGGAAAGAGCTCTTCTGGAAAAGTGGGACAGAAAACCACAACTCGTGATTAATAGCGTTATTGACTCCATGCCTCAAATGTGTTCAACGTTGCTAGCTGTCCGTGGAAGGCATACCTCCTTCTGTAAATGACTTCCTTTGAAGACTACGCCTTTTCTTGTTATTTTTTCTCAAATGAACAAATTGTGTTTTTTTTTCCATTTGTACACAAATGCGCAATAAAATGCATTTTTTTTTCAGCCAAACACGTGTAATTTATTCTCATATAACCTACTACGTCTGTCGACTACATATCAATCAACTAAAATTTTTCCCAGCCACAAGGTCCCCCTAAAACCGCAATATCCTTTTATTGTTTTGAGAAGTGTAGAATTTAATTTAAAGTACAGAATTCGTGAACAAAAAATACTATGGCATCAAAATGCATAGTGATGATAACTTTTATCATTTTGATGGTACATATCATAGCATTCAGTTGGTGTCCAATGAAATTTCAATAAAGGCAGAGCTATTCTATGAAAGTTATGAGAGAAGATAAGCAACTAGTCTAATGTACAGACAGGACATCAAGAAAGATAAATTCTTTGGCCCAATCAATCTGAACATTTTTAAGTTGATCTGCAAGCATAATATAGGGTAGTAAACATAGGGCAAAATTAATTCATGTGGTTCAAATCTTGAGGTAGTTTTTTGAACATTTACATAAATTGTTTGATCTCAGATTGAAACACTAAATAGGGAAATATGAATATTATCTTGTCTTTGTATGTTACTACAAAAATATTTTTAACAAATCGGTGAAAGTTAAAATAAATTTATTTGGGTTATATTAAATTGAAATTTAATATAAAAATTGCACACATTTTTAAGAATTTTAATCTTTTAAGCCTGATTGAATTTCATGTAATTAAAGAAAGGAAAGTCACTCTGATTGGAAATTTACTCGATAATTTTAAGCATGTATGTAAAATCCATGTATTAAAAATTCATGTCAACTGAATTTTTATCTTAGGTCAGTGATTCTCAACCTGTGCGACGCGCCCCTCTAGGTGGGCACGGGCACACTAATGGGGGGCGCTAGCATATCCAAGAGAAAATGTTATTTAAAAAAATTGATTAAGTGACTGAAAGGAAAGAACACACACACACATACAAAACAAAATACATTTCGAAATATTTAATAATTAACTTATTAAATTAAAACAACTTACTAAATTAAAAATAAATTTAATAATTATTAGTGACTTCCTTGGGCCTGTCTTT
This sequence comes from Latrodectus geometricus, assembly GCA_026290005.1. Lineage (NCBI taxonomy): Eukaryota > Metazoa > Arthropoda > Arachnida > Araneae > Theridiidae > Latrodectus > Latrodectus geometricus. The sequence goes on along the minus strand of JAPDSC010102285.1, from coordinate 321,418 downwards.
CAGAGCAAAGTTTTTCGAAGGAGGGTTTAATATTAGAAATAGACACTCTCAGTTCTTTTTCTATATTTAGCTGAGATCAATATTTTGTCTTCAAAGAAGCCACCGCAGAAAATCCAGTTTCACAAAGGTAAGATGTTGAAAATGGTAGTAGAATACGAAATGCCCTTGTTTTTAGTGCAGAAAACTCATCATCCACTCCTGCCCAAAATTCAAAGAGTGTTTTATTACTAAATTGTCTTTTGGTTTCGCCGCTTTCCGTGAAGTCTATGAAGGTTTCTTCCTCTTCGATTGAGAGTCCTTCGGGAGTATTATGAAATGGATCCCTCACCCACTTTTAACTTGATATCAGTTTGTCGTCAGCAAGAAAGTACTTTTTAAAAATTCTTTGCTAGCATTGCTAAATGATTTTCAATGGTTACAAAAACAAGTTTTACAGGTTGTTCTTCAGTCTTGTAAGTTTTAATACAATCATTCAAATTTGCAAACATTGTTAAGTTTTCTTGCTTTAAATTTCTGCTTCACAATTCCAATTTCCTATAAAAAACATTAACTTTATCACTCGTATCCAATATATGTGTATTTGCTCCTTTTTGAAGATTCAAGTTATTTAATTTTTTTGAATATGTCGACCATGTAGCTCAATTTCAAAACAAATAAACTATCGCGAAAATTCTCAGCTTCCGGTCTGTTTTCCTCTTCTAGGAAAACAACGATTTGTTTTCTTAATTCATAAACACGTTGCAAAAATTTCCCTCGTAAAAACCATCTTTTCTCGCAATAAAATAATAACTCTGAATGTACTGCACCCATGTCTTTACAAAGTGCGGAAAAGATTCTTGATTTCAGGGGTCTCACTTTTATATAATTTACTACGGTTACAACCGTAGTTAACACAATATTCAAACCAGGACTCATTTCTTTGGAAGCCAAAGCTTCTCTGTGGATCATGCAATGTGTCCAGACGCACTGTGGCGATTTTTGTTTCACAAGTGCTTGACTACTTTGGAATCTTCCTGACATAGAACGAGCACCATCCGTGCATATTCCGACGCAATTTTTCCATTCTATGTTTGCCTCGTTCATAAAATCATTTAAGATAGCAAATAAGGCGAGTGCTATTGCTTTGAGTTCTATTGGTTTGCAGAAAAGTAATTCTTCTACTACTGACAAATCATCAAAAAATCTAACATAGGCAATGAAATGAGCATCTTTATTACTATCTGTTGCCTCATCGAGTTGTATTCAAAACAATTTGTAACTCAACTTCGACTAAAGCTGACACTCTACATCTTCAGCTATATCAGCAATTCGACGGGCAACAGTATCATTTGAAAGAGGTATAGACTGCATTTGTTTTGCAAAATTATCTCCAAACATAATTTCTACAATATCAATCGCGGCTGGCAAAATAAGCTGTTCACCAATGGTGTGAGGCTTTTTACATCTGGCTATTTTATATGAAACTTTGTAAGAGGCAATTAAAGCTTTTTCATTCACAGACAAAGTTTTTTTAAACAATAATTTTTGCTTTTCATATTATTTTAATTTTAATTCGAAGAATTCTCTGGGTTTGTTTACGTACTCACTATGAAGCATTTCCAAATGTCGTTTAAGTTTATTAGGTTTTATGCTGTCTGCCGCCATCATTTTTGAGCAAATTATACACAGGGGCCTTTCTTCTTCATTTACTTCAGTACTAGGGAACCCAAAATTTATGTATTCTTGAGAATATTTTCTTGATTTTATTTTCGGAACCACGCTCATCTGTGTACTTGTTGATGCTTGTCAATCGTCTAATGCTCGCTTACGCCCACTTAAAAATTTATCAATGATTCTGCATAAGTCTGCTGCCGTGAATATTTAATACGGTGAATTGAAATTACACGAAAATATATATAATATATACATTCAGAATGGATTCAATAGCAATAGAAGGATCGACTCGAATGAGATTGTCTGGAGTTTAAATTGCCGTCATAGAACTTTCTCATTCTCCCTATGAGAAAACACTTTTATCACATCCGCGCACGCTCCTTGCTTAATTTTTTGCTGACCAGAAAAATCGAAACTTCTCGTGAAACCGTGTGAATGCCTGACATGGCGGAACGCAAGAGCAATAAAAAAGCATAGGATTCTTGTTTTTTCAATGCTGAGGATCGGTGTTGCAAAATATCAATAAATTTCGGTATTCTTGATAATTTGTAAAGTTTAAAATTAATGTTGTAGTGAGGTTTACGCCAAAATACTCAAAATACATTATTATTGTATATATTTTATTGTATGCGGTGGGGAGGGGGGAGCGATGGAAATTATGATTGAAAATTGGGCCGTGAATACTAAAAGGTTGAGAAACACTGTCTTAGGTAATATTAATGCATGCATTGAATGGAATGAAATTTATGTCAGTATGTTGGTCTCTAGCTCGTTTGTAACATAAAAAATTGTTTCATTTCAAAATTTTTTTTCAAGATTTCATAATTGATTTGAACAGTAATTTACTAATTTGAATTAATAAAAATGCCATGATACAAACAGTTCCTCAATTTCGCTTGCTAAAATAACGGAAGAGAGGGATTCATTCCCCCCTTCTCCTTTTTTCCATGAGTAATAACATAGAAAAAAAGGGAATACGTGCGGTAGCAGATAATCATTTCTTTTTGTATTCCTACAAAGCACATTTCAATCAAATGAAATTATTTACCATTTTCCTCAATTTTTGAAAAAAAATGATGTTTTTGCCCACTACAGTAAATTTGTTTTTAGTTTTCCCAATACGTTGCGAGTCGCAAATGCATTTGAATGCACATCCAAAAAAGAAAAAAAAATAGGAAAGGAAGGCTTTAAAATTTGATAGCTTTCTTCATATCCAAATTATTTTACAGTTTCCATGTGTCATTTAAAGCATAAAAAAATTCAATTCTTTTATATATCATGAGATCTCATTTCATATACAACAGCTCAAAGCTAAAAATATTAGTCAATATATAGTGGTCCGCTAGAAAAATGTACATTTTTTATGCAAAATAGTTAAAAGGATCCTTCTAATTTCTTTTGAAGTGAAAGATACCAGTTCAGTCACAAAATGTATAATATAATCATAAGTGCTAATATAATATAATTTTCTCTTTCTAAAATTACTGTTATTACACTAAAACATTCATTTCAAGTCCAAAGCAATAAATATTTAAGAATTGAGATTTTTCATTTATTTATTCTCTTGGGAAAAATTTTCATTGAAATAGGCAGTTTTCGTTTATTTCCAACAGTGCTGATAATTTTACGACTAAACCTTTCTTTTTAAATTGGGTTTTATTGCATTGTAATTTTAAGCAATTTTTCTTATCATGCTTTTTAGGCTGCGCATTTTTTTATACTTTTTTTTTTACTTACATAGGATATTTATTTTTTCGCTTTAGTTAACTACACTTGAGTGAAATTTTAACTCTCTTTTAAGGAAATTCATTTATCTTTTTAAGAGGCCTTAACCTGAATTCGAGACTACTTTTATTATTTGTCCTGTGATTAATTTATTTTATCTAGTTTCTCCAATTTCTATATAAAATTAATTTTTGAGCAACATTTAAATTTTATATAAGCTAAAAAATGTTATCAATATCTTCACTTTTATTCAACAAGATATTTTATAATAGAACTTATTTAAATAGAAGTTTGATATTACTCTAGTTGATAATTATGAAAATGAATTTCATACTTTATAAAAATAAAATAAGTGATTTTTCATATGTATATGCAACATTTATTGTATTTTTAAGATAAATAGTTACCTTACATATCAAAAAACAGCGTCAGTACTTTTAAGATTTGGATAAATTTAAATTATTTCCAAAATTGTTTATATATTTTGGAGTAGATTTTATGGTACCAAAAATGGGCATAAAATTACTCGTAACTTATAAATTAAAAGTATATGCAAATTGAAATACTTGATACAGTTTACGCAAGAACAAAATGTTACTTTTATGTTAATTAAAATTATACTTAAAAAATTAACTATCACATTGTGTAAACTTACACAAGAATACTCAGAAATAATTTATACGAAGGCCTTTGTAAGTTACAACACTTATTTTCATTGGAATGGCATCTGTGGAATTTAGAGAATTCTTTCGATTTATTTAAATGATGCTTTCTTTCCTACCGTTTCTTTCTCGTGACTGAATTATTTTCTGCCCATCAAAAGATAAATTTTAGATTGCTCTGAATTTTTCAACTTCGATGAAATAATTTTCACTTATTATTATCTAAAATGCTGTTATGCATCTAGTGTTTAATAAATCTCTATAACAAAAAAAAATAAATTTTACTACATAAATACTGAATACACGTTAGAGGCATACTTCATTATACTTATTCATCGATACAGATTAAGAAATCTCAGAAGTGAAATTAAATTTCAATTACTTTATTAATGTGTTAATGTAAAATTGAAACATTAGAATGCAACTACATTTTTGTTTTCATAATTCTCAACTGAAGAATTCAAAATTTATCTCTCTGCTAGACTAAACTAAACTATTCTGTAACCAGAAGATACCGTGAAAATTTTATCAATAAAACTAGTACGAAATGCCCGATAAGAAAAATATGTTACAACCCATGATAAAATGACCATGAGGCAATAATCGATGGCCATCAATGAAATTCACGCATTACATAAAATTTGAAGAATTTTTCATAGAATGATAAGCCATTCAATTCTGTAGAAACGGACCATAAGCGAAACATTCCCAAACAGCCATCACAACAAAAATGAATTCAGTGATGTTGGAAACATTGAACTACAAAGTAACTTTTCAAAAAATTTATGAAAATTTACAATGTAAAGAAAAATTGGTTTGCTTACTGCTTTTAAAATTTAAAAAAGAAATATATGAATTGAACAGCAATCGTAATTTAAGCACGAAATTGTACGGAAAATTGCCATAAGTTATTAAAAGTTATTTTGAATTGCATTAATAGGAAAATTGTAATATTATCGAATATTTGATTTTGCTTATTTATCTTGTACAGGTTCCTATGATTAAATATTTTTGGAAGGAAATACAACTATGGATAAAACAATGAATACTCTGTTAACACATAAACAATGCATATTTTCAAAAGGCATAAGCAATAAATAATGGATATTCTGAGAAGACATGCTGCATTCTTGTGCTAATTGGTTTTTCAAAATGCAATATCTAAAATTTCCTTACGCAATTTAATAATTATTGTTTCGGTAAACAGTTTTACAGTATATACAACAATTGCAAATTTTGCAACAGTAAAGAATTAGTTCACACATTTTTCTGAAAAAATTTAATTTGAACTTATTTTGAATTGGAATCGCATTTTCACATGCTTATTACTAGGAATGACCTGTTAAAGTTGAACAGTATTTTTTATCCTGTTTTGTTTTATTCAAACATGTTCTCTTAATTTTGTTCAGTGAATTTTCTTTAAAATTTCAATTAAATATGTAATATCCATCTGCTCTTAAACAAATTTATCACGATAATCCCTTTTACATATTTTCGAAGAAAGCTGTTATTTTTCTATCATCGAAAATGTACATGTATTAAAAGATTTATGTTAGTAGCAATGTTTTTATACAACGCTTTAAACTTCATTGAATTTAACTGAAAATATCAATCAGCCAATAGCAAATCATGAAAAAAATTATGATCAACATCTATGGATTTCAACAATGCGAACTATACACAAAGATAAATGCGAATTACTTCTCAGTACGTGGCTTAATAATTTCTTGTGAAAGAAGCTATATTTCGTTGCTTTTTCCCACCGAAATATAAAAGCCATTTTGTTGATTGGCCACATTCTATTTTGTTAGTAACATGAAATCTTAAATCGAGGAGTACTGAGAAAAGCTTCCGATGAAATATTGCTCATAAAAAGTGATTAGTTTTTATATCTTTTCAATATTATTTCCTTGTCATGTTAGGTATAATATAATTCAAGTTTTACCATAACAATCATTGAATTTTCTAAATTGAATAATAATTTTAAAATGCATTGCATTCCGAAGCTTAGAAATATCAATCTGATAGAAAATTTGTAAAATTCAAATTATTTTCATAAAAAAAAATCTTAGCAGGAATTTAAAACTGGAGTCGAAATACTTTTAAGAACTAATTGAAATAACTTAGAGAATAAATTTAAAATAATTTAATAAGTATGAACTTTGAGATAAATTATATTAAAAAAATTTGAATTTACATGCTAAACAGATAAAGTCATTGTGTATGTGTAACTCAAAAGTAATGTAGTAACAACACAGAGGTTAAACACTTTTCTAGGTAGCTTAAAATAACTTAGAAAAATTTATTCACTACTACATTTAAAAGTTTGAAAATAAAATATTTAAAAAAACTCCTAAGCTAAAGATTTTGAAAAAAAGTAAAAATAGGTTTTGCATATTTTAAAATATGCAAAACACCTCTTTGAAATGTATAAATTTTATTTCATTAAAAAATTTGAGCACTAATAGAAATTTTCATTCATTTTTGAAAACATTTTTAATTAAATAAAATAATTCCAGAATGGCTGAAAGAATAATGCAACAATAGCAAAACAGATTTCATTGCTCACTGAATTATAAAATCTCGGTAAATTAACTTGTATTTCGATCTTTCCATTGGTTATATTTATTTCATTTTTAATAAATAACACAAGAAAATAAAATTTATAATTCATTCTTAAGCGATATACTAGTTTGGGGAAAAAGTAATCCATTATTTTTTCGGTAGACGTCTGAAGTGATCGATATCTCGTGAGGTATCTATCAAATAATTTCAGATTTATGCTCGTTGGAAAAGGGACATTTGACACTAAAATATCCTCTTGTGGTTTTTTGTTTGATTAATTCAGTTATGAGTACAAGGTTTTAAAAATGGAAGATGACAAACAGAAAATTTGATACATTTTCGTTTTTCTCTTGTAACGGCGAAAAAGATAGCCGGATGGCTAAAATTGTGAAAGGTATTTATCGTCCTATATAAAACTGTAACAACCAGTTACGTACAATTTTTGTTTCTTCGATTCCGTTCGGGTATTTTTGATGTTAGAGATGCACCTTGCATGTGGATACAACTTTGTCGAAAATGTCTATAAAATATCAAAAATGATCGAAATTAACCGCATGTCAGCAGTCGTAACGCGCAAGACCTAAAAATCTACATGAAAGCTGTTTTAAACCTTTTTACAAAGTAAATCCAAAAGAAATACATAAAGTTCACGTGAAAATAATGCATTTCTTTTCTCAAACTAATAATTTCTTCCCCAAACTAATATTTTGAGAATTATGATCTTATTAGCGATATTTTGACTTTTTTCTATAATTAGTGAGACACAATTACAAAATGTGGTTAATAACACATTACCATATACACTGCTCAAAACAATTTAAGGATATTGCGGTTTTAGGTGGATCTTCTGGGTGGAAAATCTTGTAGTTGATTTATACGTGGATGACAGACGCAGTAGGAGAATAAATTACACATGTTTGACAGAAAAAAGTACATTTTATTGCGTATTTGTGTACAAAATGAAAAAAAAAACACAATTTGTGCATATGAGAAAAAAAAATAAGAAAAGGGGTTGTCTTCAAAAGAAGTCATTTTCAGTTGGGGATATGGTTTCCACGGATGGCCAGCAGCGTTGAACACCTTTGAGGCATGAAATCAATGAGGCTGTTAATCACGAGCTGGGGTATTCTGTCCCATCTTCCAGAAGAGCTCTTTCCAGTTTTTGGATAGTTTGTGGGGGTGGTTGGTGGCCAGCAACTAATCTTCCTAGAGCGTCCCAAACGTGCTCTTTTGGATTCATGTCTGGAGAACACGCTGGCCATTCCATTCGTACGATTCCTTTCCTCGAAAAGAAAATCCTCCACCAAATTAGCACGATGTGGCCTGCAGTTATTGTCCATTAAAATGTAGCCTTCTCCGATTGCTGCAGCGTAAGGGACTACAATAGGTCTGAGGATCTCATCCCTATATCGGCATCCAATCAGTGGCCCATCTCGAATGATATAGTGGCCTGTGCACCCGTTAGTGGAGATGTCACCATACACCAACACTCCCCCACTTCCAAATCTGACACTTTCGTGCAAGAATGGAGGATTATTCCTATTGATACGGTCCCTCCAGGTGAAAATGATTCTTTAATCAGGATGAATAGAAAAACGGGACTCGTCCGAAAAAAGAAAATTGCTCCAGTCATTTCTCCCCTAGTTCACATGCTCTGTTGCCCACCTCCTGTGGTCGCGATGATGCCTTGATATTTATTTAACACAAACCATCTGTTCGCAGACATACAGACCTACACCATAGAGCCGGACCACACCGGACAGTCTGAGTTGAAAGTGTGGTGCCAGTAGCCAAGTAAAGGTGTTAGGAGAAAAGCATTGTTTATATTTCGGTGTCTCTGAGCCGTTAACACAAAATACCGATCTTCATTGGGCGTTGTTGCCTATCTACGACATTGCCCTGGTCTTTGGCCTTCTTTTCCAGTCTCTAAAAAACTGTTCAAGATCCTGGAAATCAATTTAAGAAAAACTTACAATATTCTTTAACTGTTTTGAGCAGTGTATGTTCTTTGAACTACAACCATCTACTTAAGTTTAAGCAGTTTTATTTATGCACACAATACAAAAAACTAAAAAAATTGAAAGAGATTTTTTGTAACTAATGATTCTTCAATTTAATCATTTATAGTTAAGCTATATTATTGTTCTTTCAGTCTTTTTATCTGTTTGTTTTTTCATTTAGTTTTTGCATTTAATGATTAAAACGTAGCAAAGTTAATGGATATTAAAGAGTCGAAATGCCAGTGGAAAGAAGCTTTATATCATTTGAGATGAAATGCAGCATATTTTTCTTGTGAATTTTAAATTTTAAGTATTGTCTGCAAAAATACTTTAGTAGCTGTTAACACTTTATTTTTCATCGTCTGTTGAAGAGTCATAACTAATATAAATTTATTTTAACATTATCCTAACAAAACTAACTATAGCGGATAAAAATCAAAATATGTTGGGAAAAGATTAGTTTGATTCTTAATCCGCTATTCCCTGGAAGAACCTGGCCTTCCAGTTGAAAGTGGATTCAGAACAAACGGAAGCATCCATGTCTGAGTTTGGAATCAAACACTAGAAGCTGTTGAGCCCATAACAATTTGTCTGCCAGTTCAACAATTTTTCGGAGTACTTGGAGATATTGTAAAAGAGAACACTATTAGTTCCTCTTAATTATAAATAAAAAGGAAAATCATAAAATAATCAAGCTTAAACTGTGTTACTAGCTTGCTCTACACATGCATTTCATTATTTGGGAACAATTGTTATCTTACGAATTTCTTAAGCAAAATTGTGATAAGGTCATTTTTTTACATTTTTACTATTCGTGTCAGAAAATAATCAAAATTAAAGATTTTTGCTCAATCACAGACAACACAAAAACATTCGTAATATTAAAGGACACATAAAATATATAAAACCCCAATAAAAACAACAGCACCATCTCAGTGTAATATATAACGATCTTTTTTAATTAATTCTAAGAGTTTTCTTATAAATACTAACTATCATGACTTTGCACTAGTTACTGCATACTAAAAGGCTCATTTACTGACATATCTGGGCACAAATTTCTTACTTGGCAAGTTTTTACTAAAACATTTAAGTTACTTTAAATCGGGAAAATTGAAACAAGAAAAAACGTAAGTATTTATAACTCAACAGTCATTCTTTTGCACACGTAGGATAATTGTACGGGGATGCATTTTAAAGGGGATGAGAAAGAAAAAAAAAGGAACTTTAGATTTAAAGGATTGCCACCGAAGATTCCAGTCGATGACAAATTCATAACTTGTGCAGCTCAGATAATGATAAACCTATTGAACACAAAAATAATCGTTTCCTTCCAAATGCTGTTTTAAGTTTACTAAATCGCTCAAAGCATTTTGAAACCACAAACTACCTACCCTTTTCAAAATTAAGAAACTTCTAAATAAAAACGAAAAAATCATACCTATTATTTTTGATATTACTTACGACAATTCAAGGAAAATGTTCACATGTTAAATGCAAGGTTTGATACCTCTAAATCAAAAGTTCTTATTTTAAATTGTCCTATATATGTTTAAATATATCTCCATCAGAGATAAAAAATTTTGAAAAAGATGAGTTTGTTTTCAATTTTTAGGAAATTTACGGTAGCTTTACCGTAATAATTTCCATCACACAGTCTTAGAAAAAACTAGTGGGAAATTTGTTTAATAATATACTTTGACTTTTCTCCAAAGACGGCGATGGGCAAACGTTTTAGTGTCGCTGGCAAAAAATAGAAAAATAAAAGTTTAGTGAACCGAATTTCCTAAATATTTAAAAGCAATATATACAATATATATTACAATTTAAATACATTAATGAGATGAATGAAATTGAGATTTCATTTTTGAAAAGTTCATTATATTGAGGTTAAAAATAAGATGTAGTAAATCCAGGTAACGAGGCTATAAATGCTTATCAGTCTACACATTTGAACTCTAATTCTTCTTGAAGTTCATAATTGAAAAAAAAAAACTTCAACTAAGATAATGCATACATATCACAAGTTTTCTGGCACATGAGATATGAAATTTTCGAAACTTACTTTCGATTATGATTTGTAAAATATTAACTTTGGTATATTCATAAAAAAACTGCTTGAGATAATTATAAAATTGTGACTCAATTCAAGCTGAAAAACTGACATCACTGCATCACAATTAAAGTTGAATGAATTCTGTATGAATAACACTGAAATCTAGATATCTACTTTCGAACTCAAAATATAATTTTTTGAAGAAATCTTCATTCATAATTTTTTGTGAAGTTTATCTTCATTAACTGAGAATATTGATTTTAACCTCGGAAATAATGAGACAAGTCATTCTTAGCTGGATGTTCAATTTGCCTAGGACATACAAATTAAAAGTTTATCCAAGGGGTGGATAGAACCTTCCAGTGGCGGAGTTGATCTGCGGGATGTAGTTTTCCTGTTCCAGTCTTAACCCATAAATTAAATAACTAATATTTGGAAAAAAATCAAGCAAAGTAATTAGTTTAAAAATATCATACATTGCCCAATTCCACCACAGCCATTTACTGATTTCATAGTTTTAAAATTATGCACAGTGCTTCACATATAACTTAAACTGTTGCAAGATATTTATCATGAAATTATTTCTTATATAGTTCTCATTTCTATGCAAGAAATGTTTCAACTGTGTGTGAGGACTTATAAATCATTCAATCTTAACTGCTAAATAAATCTGAATAAGAATGTATAAAGAAAGTATTACAAAATATAGGATGAGTTAACTAACAAATTCTTATTTTATAAGCTCTGGCGAAAATGTATTTATCAATTGTAACAAGTTTTAATATAACATGTGACTTCATTTATAACACTTTGGTACATTACAATTAAATATGTTTGAATTTAATCCGCTGGAACTATTATCCCCAGATACATCTCATTTAATATGACTTCATTCAAGACATATTTAATGAATTTTATAAAATATAATCATTATTGATTTTTCTCATCCCACACAAAAATTCCTTTCATATAAGTGCTAATTAAGTTTTCCAGTTATGATCTGATGACAAATGAAATTCAATTTAAACTTAATTCTATTGAAAATAATGAAATTTACGGAAATACTATCAGTGGTTGTGTGTGTAAAACAATAAAATTGGGAAGATTCATTTGTTGTTCAATATTTTTCAATATCTATGACGCAATTTATCTTTGTTTCAAATTGATTGTGCTTGAAGCAACTATCTTATGCAAATATTTTAATTTAGTTTGTTGTTTCAAATATGTGTATATTTAATTGTGTATAGGTAGATTGAAAAAATTAAAAGGAAATTTTTTAATTTAATTCCACAGAAGTTGCAAATAAAAATATGAAAGAAAAATGAGATCCTGATACCCAACTAGTAGATTTTATCTTCCTTATAGTAATTATAATTTCTCTGCCTTCGCAAAAGAAACATCAGAAAATCCAATTACAAATATCGATTGAAATATAGACATTGAATATCTGCCTTGAATACTTCTCAACCAAAATGAATTATTCGATATCTAACTTCAGCAAATAATTAAAACGTTTATCATTGGACAAATTAAGGAAAATTAAATTTAATAGAATCTAATGTAACTTCATTGTTTCATTAATTCACATTCAATAAATTATTTAGGATTACACTACCAATTTTAATATCAAGTATTATGTGAGCACCTCATATATTTTTTAAGTCTGATTTCTTTGAAACTCATTTTTTATTACACTATTTTTTTTTAATATTTTGACTTTAAGTTAAAATTTTGTATAAAATATATGTACTTTTTTGTCATTTTTTTAACTTCATATTTACGAATCGATTTTTTT
>JAPDSC010102285.1:297433-308862 GCA_026290005.1 Latrodectus geometricus | reverse complement strand
TATATATATATATATATATATATATATATATATTTGTTTGTTTGTTTATTTCCTATATATCTTTTTGAACATCAAAATTGATGGTGACATCTTGATAACACCAAAAATGTCCAAGTAATTCAATCATTTACACGTAACACTGATATGTTAAAAAATATTTATATTCTTTTGGTTTATGTATTACGTAAATTTATCGAAATGAATTGCAACTTTTCTTCTAAATGATTTTCATTTTTATGCTTTTAAAATCATCTGCCATGAATTAATTTATATTTAAAAATACGAATTTTTATTGTTATATCTTACTGATACATAATGAAAACATTAGTTACTGAAAGTTCTTTCCATAAAAACTTCAAATAGAAATTGAGCTACAACAAAAAATATTTAATCATTTTCTTAAAATATAAAAAGATTCAAAATTATCATGATGAAAATTCACAACTCGGTTTTATATGTGTATATATATATACTTATGTATATAAAAGCAAAACTAAATAAATTTTGGATTATTTTTTCAAGTGTGATGCAAATTGAAGTATACTATAATGATGGAGTGACTCGTTTTTTCAGGAGTAAAATCCAACAAATTGTAATTTTACCCCATGCTTCTATCGCATTATTGAGCATGCATTCTATGTTAAAGAATATTTAGTCTCATTTTGAAAAATTTAATGTAATAAAAAATTTAATAAATTCAAGAATGCCATTTAGTTCATTTTTACCTGATTGAGATGGAAAATTTATTGCTTGTGTTAAATATATATTGCACTCACATTGGCATAGTGTTTTCTTGCTTTATTTTATTAGAAATTATTATTTTACTATTTCACAGTTCTTTCTGACACAAAGATTTTTACACATATTTGAGCATTGGTAAAGATGGTAACTATCAAGCCCTAGTCACGTGGAAGAGCTCATAATGGGAACTGCATCGTCGTTGTCCATCTTTTCCATAGCATCACATACTTGAACGGATGGAAAAACATAACACTCAATGTAATCAAACTAAAATTGGTTTTAAATATTTTTAGCTGTTTTGTTGAATAAAATTTTTATTATATATCATCAAGTAATCCATGAGTCCTTTGGTTTTTGTTGGAATGAATAGTTGAGTAACCTTTGAATTTCTAGTGGGACCCTTTGAACGATTTCATAACATGTCTCAGTTTGGCTTTCAGTGTCCTCTATGACAGTGTTTCTCAACCGCCGGTCCGCGGACCAGTTCCGGTCCGCAAGAAATATTTACCGGTCCACGAAATATCCAGCTTTTATATTCCAGCTTTTAAATATTCAAATTGTAAATTTTATCAGAAGTTACGCCCTTAATTCAAGATTACGTTACAACTTTACGTAAAAGAAAGGTGATCAGACCATGTACAACTATTGTTACACGCCGACGTAAGCTGGCTATCCAGAGGAAAAGTCCTTAAGCGGTTGAATAAATTAAGAAATGATGTACAATTGTTTTTAAATCAAAAGGGATCATTCTTGAGCAGATATTTTCAGAACAAAGAATGGATAGCCTTGTTTTTGTACCTATCAGACATATTTTCACTGGTAAATGAACTAAATTTAAGTCTTCGAGGTTAAACTAATACGTTTTCAACTTCTACAATAAGATTGATGCTTTTCAAAAATAAATTGAAACTCTGGTATAAACGTGCCGAAGAAAACACTTTTGATATGTTTGTTCTTTCTTTGATTACATTAATACTAATAACATGGATCAGAAGAGTGTTATCAGCGTTATTTTGGAGCATTTAAGAGAACTATCAATAGCTTTTTATCAGTATTATCCCCCAGAAGAAGATATACGTCCAGGTAATCTGTGGACAATCAATCCATTTATTGATAATTATGATAACAATCTCAATACAGTCCAGGAAATAGAACTTATTGAACTGTCTTCAGATCTAAGACTTAAATCACAGTTCAATTCAATAAATATATATCAATTCTGGATAAAGACTGCAACAGAATACCCCAATCTTCATGCAAAGTCGTTGAAGATTTTATTGCCTTTTTCCTCAACTTATTTGTGTAAAACTACATTTTCGGCTATGACTGTTATTAAGACGAAACATAGAAATCGACATGCTCTTGCGTCTGCTTTACGTATTGCTGTAACTGGTTTAAAGCCTAGGATTGACAGTTTAGTCAGCAACAAATACCAGCAGCAATCTCATTAATTTTAGTTTTTATCTATCCTTTATTTTGGTAAATTATTTTTTGCTTATTTAGTATCTACTTACGTTGTTCACATTCCGACTCATTGTTGTTTTGGCTAATATATTAATTAAAAATAAATAAATATATCTTTCACGTTGGAATTTTCTTGGAGTTGTAATTAAGTTTTGGTCCTTTTATTCTCGATGCAATATTATAAGTAAGTTGAATATACAAATGTAAATTATAACAAACAAAATGCTTTAAAAATTATGTATGTCTTAATAATTTTTAAAGCATTTTTGCCATGTATATTTGTAGTATGGTAAATCGGAATTTGGTGTCTTTTTGTTTTCAAATCGTAAATTTGTTTAATAGCACTTTAATTTATGGGCTGGTTGGTTGGTTGGGTTTTGTGGCGCAAGCTCCAAAGAGGACAAGCTGAGCCAAAAGTTAAATATTAAAGAAAATTGACAAATTATAGACAAAACCCAAACTCAACTTTAAAAATTTAAAACACAAAAATTAATGTATATATTTATTTTAAAATTCAAAAAACATAAGTATATGAAATCAAAATAAAATTCATAAAATTCAAATAAAATTAAGGAAACCAATTTCCCTAAGAAAGGAAAAAAGGTTTGTGTGGGGTGGCTCCCCCACCAAATCATACATAGTTAAAATGTCTGTATCAAAAAATTTAAAACGGTAAAAGTTAAAATAGGGGCATGATATTAAAATATAATGAACAGTGTATGGTACATCACACGTTTCACACCAAGGATTCAATTCACTTAAAAACAAATGTCTGTGCGTTAAACGTGTGTGTCCGGTGCGAAGGCGAGTCAATCTGACATCAGCACTTCGTAAAGGTAAAACTGATGATGGAATGAGACATGGAAAAATGTCACGTAATTTATTGGAGACCTGCATACTCCATGACTCCTGCCAGAGAGAATTTACAAATTTTTTAACAACCTTTCTCACGTCGAGAAGAGGGACAGATGAAGGAAGTACAGACGATACAGCTTTAGCAGCTGCATCTGTCTTTTCATTTCCCTCAAGACCTACATGACCTGGGATCCAACAGAAAATGATGTCATTACCCTTGCCAGCAAGGGAATCCAAAGTTCTGAAAATCTTGGACACAACGGGATGACAATAATTGGAATTTTTCAACGCTTCTAATACACTAACAAGTGTCAGCATACACGCAGATTTTATTAAATTGCTCTGTATTTACTAGCTGAAGAGCTTGAAAAATAGTGGTAGCTTCAGCTGTAAAGATGGAGCAGGACGTATGAAGGCTGTAACCATAACTGGCATTAGCATAGAATATGCCACAACCAACATGTCCTGCAGTTTTAGATCCATCCGTGAATACAGGCGTGTATGAAGAATACTGACAGCGATGTGAAAAGAAAAACTGTTGAAAAACCGTTGATGTTGTGTCCGATTTTCTAAAGTGAGCAAATGGATTAATAATGTTTATCTGTGGATCATACCAGGGTTGATGTGAATGTAAGTCCGTTTTAATAAAACGGATATCATATAGGTCTGTCAAATGGAGTTGATCTTTAGTTCGAGTGAGAAAGGGTTGGATGCAATAGGAACGAGCATCATATAATCTCTTCAAAGCAGGAGTATATACCAAGGATCGTAAAGGATGTTTAATGTCAGACATGACTTTATCGTAATAATTGAGAGACAGCTGCATTCGTCTCAGGTCTAAAGGCAATTATTGGCAAATTGCATATAGACTCTAAACGGGTGATGTGCGGAATGCGCCTGAACTGATTCTCAAAGCAGAGTGATGCACAGTGTTCAATCTGCGTAAAACTGAAGACATAGCAGATCCATACACAGCACTTCCGTAGTCAATACGAGGCAAAATGAGTGCTTGATAGATTCGAAGGAGTGACAAGTGATCAGCTCCCCAAGATGTATTTGACAACACCTTGGGGATATTAAGCGATCGCTCACACTTGTTCCGCAAATGTAAAACATGCGGAAGAAAGGCCAACTTTCTGTCAAATAAAACACCAAGAAATTTTATCTCGTCGACCACGGGTATTGTAGTATCGTTTAGATGGATATTAGGATCATTGTGCAGGCTAGTCTTCTTGCAAAAATGGACACAGCAGATCTTGCTAGGAGATATTGTAAAGCCATTCTCAGCACACCATGCAGCTATTTTATTAACAGATGTTTGTAGTTGTCTCTCAATTAATCGCATGATTGATCCTTGGCAAGATATTTGCAGGTCATCCACATACATAGTGTCATTAACAGAAGGTGATGGAGGATGCAACTAATGCATAAATTAAAAAGTGAAACACTTAAAATGGAACCTTAAGGGACACCCTCATATTAGATAAAAGTATTGGATGTAGAAGTTCCAATACGTACTTTAAAATTACGGGAGCATAGAAAGTTTTGTAGGAACATCGGGAGATTACCCCTAAAGCCAAAATTATATAATGTACGGAGAATTCCATATCGTTAATTTATGGGCATTACTATATGTTTTCAAGATTGAAATATTATATTGAAAATTATAAATCTTCATAGGAAACACACACATGTGTTTCCTTACATATTATTTTTCCAAAATACATAAATCATAGCATTTCATTTCTTTATACGCAATCTTAGAAGATTTGTAAATAATCAAAAGAAAAGTCATTTTTATTTAAGAACATTGTAATAAACATAATCTCAATATTATTTTACAGATGAAATAATGTTCTTATGGCTCAGAAAAACGTATGCATAAGTCTATGTCAAACAACAATATTGCACATTTTACAGAAATATTCGTTTTGTAATGACATTCATGTGTTTATATAAGAAATTAGATACATAAAATGTGCATGAATTCAATCAATGATCCCAATTAACACATTAAATCAAGATTATTGTTAGCTAAGTGAATCTTAAAAATGAATATGATATATACAATTTATGTTTATTATACAATAGAAGAAACAAACCTAGAACTGTAAGTTGCTCCAAACTAAAACTGCAACTAAAGCCCTAGATCAGAAATAAATATATATCATTTTCATTTATCATGTTCTACAAACTCAAATGAGAATATTATGTCTTGTTTTTTAATAAAAATTAATATTTCTTTTCACTTCTAAATATAATGAAATGAATTTCACAAAACATTACATAACTATGATAAAGGTTAGAAAAATAGTATAGAAATATATTTCATTAAAGTGAAATTCAGTATTACCACTGGTCATGAAGGTTTTCGGTTTTCAATTTAGCTGAATTCCGACATGTAAGAACATGTTCCTTGTACAAACTCTGCCCAATTAATAATGAACCCTTAAGTTTTTCATTTAAATACTTGCTAGAGATGAAATGTGAATCTTTTTTATTACTTATTAGCCAAAATTAGAATGCTAGCATATGTAAACTATAAAATGTAGTAAAAATGAAGCAAAATGGGGAAAAACATATCTTTTATCATTTCAAAAAGGACATATTGTTAATACCCATATAGTGTGTATGTCGATTTTGTAAATACCATATCACACTGGGATTTCCGAAACAGATATGTCAAAGATTTAAAAAAATTAAAATCAGATTCATAAGTCCTTGCATAGAAAATGTAACTGTAGCTTAAGTTCAATTAATGAAAAGCGTATTGAATAATTAGGTGTAATGCAAAACAAGGACTTGACTGTGCTTTTAATGGCAAAAATCGTCATCAAAGGCTCTTTTCAGCACATTTTATCTCAAATCATACTCAGAGAATTACATAACGTAAGAAGAGATAGACATACCTCTGAGAAAACAATAATATCTGCCTCAAATGCAAAATTTCATTATATTATGGCTTGGAAAGAAGGCGCAGCCTAAAATTCAGATAAGATTAATGTTGATGGATTAACGTTGCTACATTTTATTTTATACTAATGAAATACACCAAATTTTCAAGAAAGGCATGAAGCCATGAACTCATTTTGCTTTATTTGCACTGTTGGAGGGTCTGATAGAAGTACGATGATATAAGACACGGGCTGTTGAAATGAATGTAGGGTCCTGATGTTCTTCGAAGGTAAAAAAATATCCAAAGATAACTAGATAATCTGTAAGATCAAGTAAACGCTGCAATGCTGCAGTTTTACTCTGACTATTTTAGGCGATCTGACGATAGATATTTCATGGATGATATTGCAGCTGTACATCGTACAAGAAGTGATCAAAACTGGTAAGCGAAACATCAGTATTTTAATACATTTTCTGAACACCTGGATCTTACCCCATGGAAAATATGTCCGTTGCGGTAGAAAACCTCATAAGGTAGTACACACGTAATGAATCTTATTTACAGGATCTAATAAGAAGCTGCAGAGCCATTTCTTCGTTTTCTTTAAATATAATTCACTTCAAAAGCACATGAATTCGATGCGCAAACGTAAACATGATATTGTTCTTCTAAAAAACGGTAAAAGTCAATATATTGATATTTGTTTTTCTTTTTGCTCAGTTTATGTAATAATCAAAATTGAAATTTATTCTCTAATCCATTTTATAGTACAACTGCTAATATCATATGCTGCATAACTGTTAATGTCATATGCTAACAGAATCGTGTTTTTAAATATCAAGTAATGTCATTTAAACATTATTTATATTCTATACGGAAAGCTGATATATATATATATATATATATATATATATATATATATATATAACCATGTCACAACTTCATTATAACATGCAACAAATCAACTTTCCCCTCTTATCCAATTTTAAAACAATTAATGGTGTCATTGATATTCATGTCTTGATTCCATATAAATAAAACAAACTCTTTAAGTATATTATTTGCATATTAATTTTTCATTCTATCTCAGTCATTAAATTAGTACTCTTAATTATTTCACCTCCAAATCTTGCCAAGAATTCTTTAAAAAAAATTTACAGTAAATTTAGAATATATCATGAATATCTATATTTTCGAAATTTTACTATGAATTAACAAACCTGATTCAAAATTTATTCAACATTGAAAATTTCACTCTTTGTGGAAATTTTTTAAATTATACTAAATAATATATTTTCGGAAATTGGTATTTAAATGTCCATAAAATCTCCTCTTGCCTTCATCATAGGTACGAAAAAATAAATTTTAAATTAAAAATATTTATTTTACTGAGAAATAAATTTTTTCATGATGGTCTATTTATGTATTTTTTTTATTCATACCTTAAATATCAAGACAGATAAAATATTAATTAATGTAATTCAAGATAATATCGGGCAACTAATAATTATGTAAGCTTTGTTAGCTCTCATGCTGATTACAAGCAGGTAAGTTTTCAAATTTTAAATAAAACGTTTAATTTAAAATTCGCAAAATTTATTTCAATATAACTTATCAAAAGCCAGACACTAAAGCTGTCAATAATATTGACGATACAGTAAGCGACATTTTACCAAAACTAAACAGAAGTGTTCCTAGGAGTGTAAACCAAACTCATAAATATTGATTCCTCTCTCTTAAAATCTTTTAATTAAACAATTTTTGAATTATAACTTAAAAAGCATTTCTGAAAATTATCTTAATTTATACATAATTTTTTATTAGTATTTAAATAATTTCAATTAAGAGAGGGACATACTAAGGTTAAAATTTCTGAATTAGTATACATTATAGATGTTTCAGGAAATCTTGCATTTGAATATATTATATTTCTATTTATATAATTTATGACTAATTAATCTAGAAGAAATTACTGGTTCTGTAATTTTGTTCTTCCTATAAGAAAATCACTATCCTTTTTAACAATTCTTCCATTCAAATATATCAGGCATGAATAAATTAAAAATTTAAGAAATGAAACAATAACGAAATGTAAAAATTATTATTAGCTCAATCATTGTTCTGTAAGTGTTGATATTAAGAAAATGTTAAAAAGTAAAATTGTTCTTAATTGTTTAAACAAGATTATCAGTTTATTCTTCTGTATTCATTGAAAATGTATTCACCAAACAATTTAAGAATGACAATATGTTTCTTTCAATTGATTCGATTTAATTACAAGATTAATTTAAGAGGAAAGATGTATTATTATAAACTAATACTTATTTGAAAGAATATTCTTTGAATATACAATAATAATGGTGTCTCATTGGTTTTTATTTTAAAACGTTAATTGCGTAAAAAATAAAGACATTTGTTTTGTCATTCTGGATGAAAAGTGTTTTATATGCGAATGCTACTACATTAATCCAATTTGCTTGAAGCTATTTCACAGTAACTGAACAAAGCATTTGATATCCTATTGGCTGATTAAAATATAGTTGTTTTTACTTATTTTCATTATACATTGTGATGCATTGAATAAAATGGAATTGAAAAAAAATACTCTTTGAACTTCCACTGCTTAGAACTTTGAATGTATTAATTAACAAGCACGGCAAGTAATTAGTATAAATAATACAAATTCTCTAAATAATTTATAACAAAATATTCTTAATTTGACACATTTATTACCTTGGTGTATGAAAAATTAGCTTACAGATATATTCTTTAATAAATGCTCATACAGGAATATATTAGTTAATTAATGCTCTACATACATAATATAAAATAGAAAATAAATGTTATGCAAAAAATTAAGTATTGAAGCCAAAATATAGAATTTTAGCATAAAATATATATCGAATTCTTGTAAATGCAACTTGTCGTAAAATATGAAATCACATTGAATTATATTGCATGTAATTCAATAATTTATGTTTAAATGTTTAATTTACTGAGTGTTTTTATGTAAAATATTAAGGAATAAAGCAATTAATCTGAGCCCGAAAAATGTAAGTCAAGCAACTTTACTAACTACATAAATTTCTTCTTATATTGGTAGGCATCTAATAAAACAGCAAAAATATCAAAAATAAAATGCAGTAAAAATAAATTTACATTTAAAATATACTTAAGTTTCCTATTTAACGAAAATTTTCATTTCTAAGCAAATAGATAACTAAATTAAACTGGTTAACAACTTAATTTGTATGTCACCACTTATCATAAATATCAGTGAAATCCATGCTAAAATATTCAAAGTATATCTAAGGGATATAGGGTTACATCTTATAGGTTATATGATTTTATAGAGTTACATGATTACATTTCTTGCGCTTAAAATTTCACTTTTTTATTTAATTTGAATCTCAAATCATTCAGATTTAAACACCAATCCTTAAGGACTATTTTCTGTTCAAAGCATTGGCAAGTCGTTAGTAGAAAACATGCAGCATAAAATGTGAAAATCAACAGTTTGAATGACAAACATATTCAATAATAATAATAACAAAAAGTCAAGGTATTTCAGATCAGCTGTTGTCTCTAATGACAAAGGGTGAATAATTCCGTTGATATTTTTTGATATGGCTTTACAGGAAGCCTATCTTCAAAAAGTAACTCCAAGTTATGAACTCAGATATTTCTTTTCAGAATAAAATAAGAGTTTTAAAATAAAATTTTAATCATTTTACCGCTTTTGTTTCTACTGCAGTTTTGGAAAATAACTGTTATAAATATAATTGTATCACAGGAGTGGAAACCTAAAAAATTTGAGAAACGTTCCACTTAATACTGGTAAGTGCTCGACTTCAGTGTGTTTTTTTTTATCAAGAATAGCCTTGCATAAGCGAGCAAATGGTAATTTTTTGTAAAGGAAAAAAATGTTTTCTTATTTTTTCTTATTAATACATATTAATGTTAATAAATATAGTACAGATATGAGATTCAATAAAAAATGAATAAAACCGCAAAATCTAAGTAAACAACAAAATTAACAATTAACTTTTATAACTATGATGTTAAGAATATAATGGATCGTTTCAATTTAGACATCATCTCGACAATGACAGCAACCTAAAATTAATGCTGAGATCTCATATCTCCAGAAAATTTAGTGACGCAAGGAGTAATTGCGGTAAGAAGAGAAAAGCCTTTTAAAAAGAAGAAGAATGAAAAATTGAATTGAAATAAGACATCTAACTTCAAAAATTGAAAAGTTTCGAATAACTGTCGTTGTAAAAGATCTCATGAATCAGATCAATTTAAGTATGCCTCAGATATCCACTAGAACATAATCCTTACAATCTGATTCTCATTTAGAAAGTGCAGAAACTTTCTTTTCTAACTTATATTTATAAACATTAAAATCGAAATTTTTTTAAAACATTTTTGTTGTATGATATCAAGACATTACATGAACTTTACCAATTATCATTATACTACTGCGTTAATCATTACCTACAATCATTATATTATTGCGTTAAATAAATATAATAATGTTTATTGTCATTAGAAACATGTTCAAATATGATTGCTTATCGTTATTTTATAAAAATATATTAGAAAAGTTTTCATATTACTTACATCTAAGAAAACTCCATCTAAACTGTACATTTGCGCTGAAGGTCTATCACTTGGTAAGAAGCGGTAAAACTCAACGTTGTCTTTATACCATTTAACTGAATAGAGCTCATCTCCTTCCAAATCATAACCACAATCCAGCCATATGGGATCGCCTTTGGACACAGATCCAGGCACCCCTAAGTACACGAAACGCACACCTAGACACACTGAAAGGGATAAAAATTTCTAATTAATCAATTTTCACGAAGGGAAGTTTATAAACTATTTCTACAACCATGATTTAGCGTTTTATAAGTTAACAAAATTAAATAGTTTTCATAAAGCCATTTTTCCATTTTGAATGAAAACGCTAAATATATATATATATATATATATATATATATATAGAAATGTAGAAACATTGAAGTGACGAAACTCAATAAAACTATTCAACGAAATTTTTTAAGCCAGACCTGCTTAATTTCTTAACTTTATATCCATGTTTTCTTTGAATGAATCTATCAATACATACATATATATATATATATATATATATATATATATATATTCGAACACAGAAGAAGAATCAGAAATAGAATGTTTAATTTTCATAACAAAGTCAAATTTTTTCATTTTTTCTGTTTTAAGAATTAGTTTTCCATTCCATTTCTTATCACTATTTGTTCTTTCCATAAAATTATTTTCAATTTATTTTTAGCTTTCTTTAAAAAACACTTTTTTTTAGTTTCCTTCAAATGTCATTCACTTTTTGATTAAACTTTTCACATCCAATTCTAGTACAAATATTATTTTATATTTTATCAATAGCTTCATATCGTTTTAGAAATAGGATTTGTGTTTAATATAT